>CAJQZJ010036183.1:0-15727 GCA_907164525.1 Lophiomys imhausi
AACAGTTTTGGAATAATTTTGCATTATTTGGGAAAATAATACAAATTTGTTTTTCCTTTACTTGTATTTACATTAGATTTTATGGGATATGTCCATATGATCATTATGGACTTTTCTACACTTGAAGTGACCTGCCCTCTCAGAAGGTAATTTTACTTAGTAAAATTGTTATTTGATTTTATGGTTCTTTACCCATTTGAGTTATTATTTCTGCTAATATTTTAACTCCCATAACCACTATCATTATTGCATTTCTTACCTTGTCAGTTATGGTGAATAAAAATCATTTTTAACATAATGGTGTAGTGATATATGAAGATTAGAACTGTTCTTCCTAGATTTTCTGTACAATGAAATGCCATATATATATATATATATATGTGTGTGTGTGTGTGTGTGTGTGTGTGTGTGTGTAGAGTTTAGAGTAAAATACTTTCAAAAACGGTAGCTGAAATCCAATCAAAGTATGAATATTAATGCAATGCCCTATTTTGTATTTTAAATTTTAATACAATACCTATACACCTAAATATATAATATTAAGACAGTTGTAAATAAAGTCCCTATAATGTATGATTATTACATCCTCGGCATGGCTCTGGTTCTAGAGAACCTAAAGAAATATTCCAGAGTGGTAAAAGATACCCCAACCTTCTTCTATCTATAATATGAATAGTGAGTCTTACCTGTTTACATTCATGGTGCGGTGGTTAATAGTGATGTTAGCTTGGCAGTATCACCTTAGGAACAAATGAGCATGCCTGTGAGTGATTTTAAAGACAAAGTCAACAGAAGTGAGAAGACATACTACAAATGTGTGCAGCACTACTCCATCAACTGGAGTCACTCACTGGCTGAGGTGATACAGATGCTTGAGGAACATGAGCATGCCCATCACTTTCTCCTTCCTGGGAGTGGATTCAACATTACCAGCAGCTGCCTGCTCCTCTGGCATTGATATCCTCCCCTTAATGAACTGTATCCTTTAGAACCACTAGCTGATGGATGCCTTCCCTTCTTTCTTAAGTCACTCGAGGTAAGGTATTTTGTCACTGCTATGAGCAAAATAACTATTCTATTTTAATTTCTGTTGCTGTGATAAAATATCCCACCAAAAACAACTTTAGGGAGAAAGGGGTTTATGAAGTATAAAATTCCAGGGAATAATCCATTCTTGTGGGGAAATTAAGATCAGATTTGAGGCACCTAGTTGCAACACATCCATGATTAAAACAGAGAGAAGCAAACATACCCAAATATACCCAGGTAGTATTACCTGCTTGTTTGCTCAACTGATCTTCCTCATTCTCATATATTTCAAACCCAGCCCATAAGGTTTTATTACTCACCCCAGACTGGGTCTTTCTCTCTCAGTTAACAACCATGACAATGCCCACAGACATAACCTCAAGTCGCCTGATCTTGACAATCTCTCAGGTGACTATCTAAAGACAATTTTCTCAGGTGATTGTAGGTTCTGTCAAGTGTTGACAGGTAAAACTAACAAGCACAATAACCAACACACTAGTTTACTCTTATTTTCCTGGGTGATTTCTAATCCATTTGTCAAAATTATTTTTGTTATTAATTAAGATTCATGTAGACTACAATATCAGGGATCCAATAAAAATCTCTTCTAATCACAGGGAAAATTTAGTTATATTTTCTTAATTTGATGATATCATGGTTCTCTGTTGATATGCCTTCTCCCTCTGCTTTTCTTTTTCTCCCTGCCACACCATCTTTCCCATTTCAATTTTTCTTTATCTGTTTTTGCTTTAACTAGATTTAAACAACTGGCTATTTGGTTACTAGTCTTGTTTGGAGTATCAATCTGTCTATCTAGGAACTTGAATTACCCTGATGGAATTAACTATGTCCCATGTAGACTATAGGATCCAGTAGTTGGAGTACCACCCAAGAAAATTGCAGGATATGAGTCCAATATTAAATATCTCCCAATAAATCCCATATGTTATATGTTTGAACCTGACTGTGCTGTTGAAACATTATTGAACTATAAGTGTTCAAACTTCTTCAATAAGTTATCTTATTGATAACTTATTCTCATTCCCGAATGAGAAATATGTTGTAGATTCTAGTTGTAGAACTAGATCACTGATGGCATGACTTTGAAAAACACATATTCTCTCTGTACTCTTCTTTATTCACTCCTATTCCATTCCTGCCACAAGATTAGACTTGTCCTTTGCTATATTCTAGTGTCATGAAGATAATCTGCTTTTTTATAGGCTCAAGGCTAAATATCAAGATGACTATGAATTAAAATAAAAGTATATACCAAAGTAAATCTTTTTTTATTTTGAATTGATTTGTTCAGGTTTGTATCATGACACTGAAAAGTAGCAAATGCAGAAATTCTAATGAAGACACAAGATTGTTTATGTGGCTATGCAAAACTACATGATTCCAATGTCTTTGGTAGAAATGTGTGGGATAAATCCTAGAAAGACTGGGAGAATCCAGGTACATAAAGCTTAGAATGCTGTAATGTGTAAGTGGATTTTCCTGATGTAAACTTCAATACACATAGGCAATGTGGAAACTAAGGGCTGTATCCATATTTCACAAGAAATCTCAGGCTCCACTGGGACCTGTACTACACATAATTTTTTGTATGTCTCTGGAGTAAATATGGCCACATATTTTCCAGAACCTGAGACACCAAGGGAAGCTAGGTTGAAATGAGATAGAAATGGCCAAGAAAATGTCAAGGTAACCTAAAATTTAGACTGCAAAATATGGAGAAGATGCATTTGAAAACCCTGAAATTTAGCCAGAAAAGGAATGCATATAAATATGGGGGCAGAATTGTATGGTTGCTATAGAGATAAGTGTCACTAGAAAATACCCAAATATTTCTTGAGTTCTTTGTAAATTTTGTATATTAGCCCTCTGTCAATTATGGAGTTGGTGAAGATTTTTTCCCAATTTTTAGGTTGCCATTTTGTTTGAACGACAGTGTCTTTTGTCTCACCCAAGTGAAAGACCTGTATGACAAGAACTTCATATCCTTGAAGAAAGAAATTGAAGAAGACATCAGAATATGGAAAGATCTCCCATGCTCATGGATAGGTAGGACCAACATAATAAAAATGGCCATCCTGCCAAAAGCAATATACACATTCAATACAATTCCTATCAAAATACCAACACAATTCTTTATAGACCTGGAAAGAGCAATTCTCCACTTCATATGGAATAACAAAAACCCCAGAATAAATCAATCATATACAATAAAAAAACACCTGCAGCCGGGCGGTGGTGGCGCATGCCTTTAATCCCAGCACTTGGGAGGCAGAGGTAGGTGGATCTTTGCGAGTTCGAGGTCAGCCTGGTCTACAAAGCGAGTCCAGGACAGTCAGAGCTGTTAGACAGAGAAACCCTGTCTCGAAAAACCAAAAAAAAAATAAAATAAAAACACCTGGAAGTATCACCATTCCAGAATTCAAGCTGTACTACAGAGAAATAGTAATGAAAACAGCATGGTACTGGTAGAGAAACAGACCAGTGGATCAATGGAATCTAATTGAACACCCAGAAATGAACCCACTCACCTATGGTCACTTCATTTTTGACAAGGAAGCCAAAACCGTAAAACGGAAAAAGGACAGCATCTTCAACAAATGGTGCTGGTCCAACTCGATGTCCACTTGTAAAAGAATGAAATTAGACCCATACTTATCACCTTGTACAAAACTTAAGTCCAATGGATCAAAGACCTTAACATAAGGTTGGACACACTAAATCTATTAGAAGAGAAAGTGGGGAAAACCCTCGAACTCATTGGCACAGGTGACAACTTCCTGAACAGAACACCAAAACCTCAGGATCTAAGACCAACAATAAATAAATGGGACCTCATGAAACTGAAACGCTTCTGTAAGGCAAAAGACATTGTCATTGAACAAAATGGCAATCTGGAAATCCCCTTTATAAGACTGAAAAGGGATTGTGGCTTAGATGTAAAATCTTATCCCCCATACTCACTAGTGATAGTTTAATTTACTGATGATTATTCTGCTGAGAGTGCTAAGATAGTGCTTATTTTATTAATGTATTAAACTGTCTGTGAACTTGTACATAAAAATACTATTGGTGTGGTATATTGGTGGAACATATGGGTCAACTTAGAACATGCTCCTAAAAGTATATCTTCTCATCTGGACATTCCTTCCTTGATCTGTGTGTTTATGACTTGCCATGTGATAGTTATCTCTGTCACATTGTCATTTTGACACAATTTTCTGCCTTACCTCAAGCCCAAGACAGATTTGAGTCCGATGTTTGCAGTCTTAAAAACTAAATTAAACTACAGGCTGATTTGCTAAGAATTTTATCAGTGATAAAAAGTGATGAACACTACAGATATTGGAATTTGGAAACCAAACAAAGATGGTCAGGTTGATGATACTTAAAAAATTATTATAAAGGTTGTTTCTCTGTTGTTTCTATTGTTCTTAATTGTAATGTATATTTTCATGTTATTGACATTGGAAAATAATGAAACATTTTTCACCATGATAACAGGTGTTTTTAGAAAATATTTTGTACAAAGCTGAATGTAATGGATGAATAATATGCATTCTTATAAACTCACTGGTTACCAACAGAGTATTCTGTTCCAAAATAATTGTGTCCACCATAACGGGTTTAATGAATATATCAAGGCTGATAAAGGATAGGTGTTTGACTATAAAGTGGCAATATTATACATGTATTTAATTTGTTCAACCTTTTGAGAGTTTTTTTAATAATTTATTTTTTATTTCTTCAATTTACATCTCAATAACAATCCCCTCCCTACTCCCCCCTCCAGTCCCACCCTTCCACCCTCTTCCCCCTCAACCCCCCATCCTCTACCCTTTAGTTTAAGGTACTTCTTTTTC
The DNA here is from genome assembly GCA_907164525.1 of Lophiomys imhausi. NCBI lineage: Eukaryota > Metazoa > Chordata > Mammalia > Rodentia > Muridae > Lophiomys > Lophiomys imhausi. The sequence goes on from CAJQZJ010036183.1 coordinate 4,911, forward strand.
CCCCCAACAGCTCTCCCTTTCAGTCCAACAAATGGTTCTTTCTCCTATAACTATAAATACAATACAAAACAACAGAAATAAAAAGGCCACAATTATGAGAGTTATATGGCTTAGCATACATTCCCAATGTCCAGTCCATATGTATTTGGCACCTGACTTTAACATTCCACTATCTAACCATTTCCATGAGTTTAAAGTTCTATATCTAACTCAGCTTTCATACTAACTTCCAACACAATTTTAAAAACATCTTCTTAGATCCATAACACTCTCTTGATTTCTAAACAACTCAAAATTTAATTATGAGACTCTAGCTATCTATTCTTCAACCACCCCAGAGACCTGAGAGGGATAAATATATCTGATTATATAGGAAGTACAGGGCTTGCAGCTTCCAAAGCTAAGAAATGACATACCAGTGGCTGACTGGACAGTTCTCATTTTCTCTCATACATTACAGCATCGATCTTCAGTTGTTTGGCCCCATTTCTCTGACAGACATTGATTGTTGAGCAGGGGTTATTAAGGACTTACCTACCCTGTCTTGGCAGATCTAGAAGAGCAATCTCTTACATTCCAATACTATCTACACACTCTGATAAATGGTCCTTATTCAGACCACTAGAAAATCAAGGAACTTTGACGAAAAGGTAAGAATTGAGCTCAGAGAGGGGTGTCTTCCTAATGCCTTTCAGTATGATGGGGAAATCATTGGATCACACAGTGTAACAGCTTGATTGTCAACTTTATGGGATTTGGAACCATATGGTAGGTTGATGAAAAATTTTTAGATTAAAAAAATTAATTGAGGTACAAACACCCAGTTTGGGTGTGTTACCAGATCACATAAAAGAATACAGAAACCTGAGCACTAACAATTTTCTCCCTCCCTGTTTCTTCTCTGGGGGTACTACGTGACTTATGGCTTACAGTTTCTGATGCCATGATGTGGTGGACTAGGTCTTGTAAGTGTGAGCAAACTTAAATCTTCATTTCTTCATTGAGCTTCTCTCATTAGGTATCTTAATTAAGAAATAAAACCAGACCAGTTAATAATATCCAAGTTTATAAGGACACAATAGTTTGAAGTCTTTGTAGTCTTCATATTGATCCTATCTAAGATTGGTAGATGTAGGGTATTTTTGAGTGTGATGACATGGAAATAGGCTACATGGATAAAATCCTCATCATCTATGCTATGTTAAAAAGTGTTTGATGATAAGTATGGGTCTAGTTTCATTCTTTTACATGTTGAAATCCAGTTAGACCAGCACCATTTATTGATGATGCTGTCATTTTTCTATTGTACAGTTTTGGCTTCATATCAAAAATTAAGTGACCATAGGTTTGTGGGTTCATTTCTGGGTCTTCAATTTGATTCCATCAATCTACTGTTCTGTATCTATGCCAGTACCATGCTGTTTCTATTACTATTGCTCTGTGGTATAGATTGCAATCTGGGATTTTGATACCTCCAGACTTTTTTTATTTTATATGATTGATTTAGCTATTCTGGGCTTTTTGTTATTCCATATGAAGTTGAGAGTTGTTTTTTCCATGTCTAAAAAGAATTGTGTTGGTGTTTTGTTAGGAATTGCATTGAATCTGTATATAGCTTTTGGTAGGATGGCCATTATTATTATGTTGATCCTACCTATCAATGAGCATGGGATATCTTTCCATCTTCTGATGTCCTCTTCAATTTCTTTCTTCAGGGACTTGAAGTTATTGTCATATAGGTCTTTCACTTGCTAGGTTAGAGTTACTCCCAGGTATTTTATATTGTTTGTGGCTATTGTGAAGTGTGTTGTTTCCCTAATTTCTTTCTCAGCCCATTTATGTTTTGTATAAAGAAGGGCTTCTGATTTTTTTTGAAATAATTTTGTATCCAGCCACCTTGCTGAATGTGTTTATCAGCTGTAGGAGTTCTCTGGTGGAATTTTTTGGGTTACTCATGTATACTATCATATTATCTGGAAATAGGGATAATTTGACTTTTTCATTGTACAAAACTTCAGTCCAAGTGGATCAAAACCCTTAACAGAAAGCTTGACACACTAAATCTAATAGAAGAGGAAATGGGGAGAAGCCTGGAATTTATTGGCGTAGGTGACAACTTCCTGAACAGAACACCAATACCTCAGGTTCTAAGACCAATAATCAATAAATAGCTCCTCATGAAACTGAAAAGGTTCTGTTGTAAAGCAAAGGGCACTGTCACTAGAACAAAACAGCAACCTACAGATTGGGAAAAGATCTTTGCCAACCCCACTTCTGACAGAGGGCTGATATACAAAATCTATAAAGAACTCAAGAAATTAAACACCAAGAAACCTTATAATACAATGAAAAATGGGGAAAAGAGCTAGAGAATTCACAAAGGAGGAATCTCTAATGGCAATGAGACATTTGAAGAAATACTCAACATCCTTAATCATCAGAGAAATGCAATTCAAGAAAACTCTGAGATTCCAACTCACATCTGTCATAATGGCTAATATCAAAAACTCAAATGACAGCACTTGCTGGCAAGGTTGTGGAAAAAGGGGAACTCTTCTCCATTGCTGGTGGGAGTGCAAACTTGTACAACCACTATGGAAATCAGTCTGGCCATATTTTAGAAAACTTGGAATAGCTTTACCTCAAGACCCAGCCATACCACTTCTAGGTATACATCCAAATGACTCCTCACTGAATCACAAGGAAGTTTCCTCATCTATGTTCATAGCAGCCTTATTTGTAATAGCTAGAAACTGGAAACAACCCAGATGTCCCTCAACTGAAAAATGTATTAAAAAAATGTGGTACATTTACACAATGGAATACTACTCAGCTATCAGAAACAAGGAAATCATGCAATTCACAGCCAAATGGATGGAACTAGAAAAGCTCATCCTGAGTGAGCTAACCCAGAGTCAGAAAGATGCACGTGGCATCTACTCACTTACAATTGGATTTTAGCCATATAGTACAGGATAACTATCCTACAAAAAACACACCAAAAACATCAGGAACATAGATTTTGTTACCTATTAATGTAAAATTTGCCCTAGGGGTGCTACCATGTAGGCCCCCAGTGCAAGAGAAAGCTTTTAGCCCTCCTATGGCTATTGAACTGAGAGGGGCTGATATACAGGGACACTTAATATCAGAGTGGGATGGGTGGTAGAGGGAGGGTAGGGTGGGAGGATGGAAACGGGAATGGTGGAATGAGGGCACTATGATAGAGATGTAACAAATAAACATTATAATAAAAAACTAGAAAAAAAGAGTTTGATGTGTGAAAATTTGCATTCATCACAATAGGTTTCTGAGGTAACTGGCCTCAGCAGGCTATGAAGAAGTAAACAACATAGAAGCCAACATACAAAGGCCATCTTTGGCTCATTTATGTAGCATCTATGGAATGCCATTATGGAGAGAAGATTTTTCTGGATTTTTAAAATCCAGGTGGAATTCATTTCCACCAGATGTTTTATTAAATCCACTTGGCAAATAAGATTATTTTGGTAGCATGTTAGGCTGCATTCTAGCCGTCACTTATTCTCACTGTGTTTTTTTTTTGTTTTTTGTTTTTTGTTTTTTACTTTTTAGAAATCTCCTTCAATCATGTCTCTCAGTGTGTTCCTTTTTATTTTCTGTTCTGATTTTAACAATGATTTTGGGGGAAATTAAATATCAAAAATCATATCTATTGATCTTTGAACTTGAATAAAAGCAAATAATTTCAGCATATCTTTTTTGAAAGAATAGAATATGTACAGATGTAATTAAAATCTATAAAAAGCATTATTTCATCAAGAATCTGTTGTAGTGAATTCCAAAATCTCTAGTCTGGATTTCTACAGAAATTTAGGAAAATAGGAAGTTCAAAATATACACAAACTGCAGACAATTATTTATATTGACTGAATGGAGCTACTGTTTAATATATTTTCCAGCACATGAAAACTCAATTCAGAGCTCATCTGTTAGATCACATTTTGTTGTGAATATTCTTGAATATTTAATTAGTCTTACTTGTAGGTTTGAATTAAATGTAGCAAGTATTTAATTCATTATATTTATAACTCATTCTTAAGTTGTGTATTCCATAGAAGCCTTTATTATTGAGAATTTTTCAAACCTTATCTATTAGCATACTTCAATCTGATCACTTTGGCTCAGAATGACTCCATGTTAAAGAACAATGGCTGATTTTCTGGAGGACTCAGGTTTGATTTACAGTATGGGGATGCACAATTCTCTGAAATTCCAGTTCCAGAGTATTTGAGCCCTCAGGACTCCATGGGTAAAGGTTCATATGTGGTACCCAGAATTACACGCAAGCACAACATCCACACATTCATTAAATAAAGAATAATATGTTCATTGATTAAATATGATAAATTCTGGGAAAATATGTGCATATATCTTCCAAAGTTTTTTAACATCTGCACCATTATTTTCTATTTATTTATTAAAATTAAAGGAAGAAAACACTTTTGTTTTATTGTGTCCTTGAATTTCCATAAAAATCTTTCATTTATTACCTACTAATATTTAAGTATACAGTTGTATGGTTCATGGATAATATGTCATTATTTCTAATGTTTTTTAATGTAAATGTTTTTTAAGCTAAAAGAAGTGTCTACCTGCTGTGTTTTCTTCTGGGTTAGGTCATTTGAATATTGTAATACACGACACTATTATCTCTAGCTAACTATGGCTCAGTTTAGCTTGCTTAGTGAAAATCAATTCTTTCTACTATATACTCAAGAAGTAGGAAGATATGATGGATGAAGAAATTACTTTCTGTAAGTCTGACTTTTTTACAGTTTCAGAACAGTGATATGAGTGACAAATATTGTCTCATTTATATACCAGGTATGTGCATTTCTTCATAAAACACAGCTTAAAAGGCATTTACTGCAGGGAGGATCCAAGATGGCGCCATCCATAGAGCATCGTACCTGAGTAGTAGTTGAATGAGATTCCAGCAGTCAACTGTGAAACACAGATGGTGTCTGAATTTCCTCAGTGAACATTGATAATTTTCACTATCCATAACAGCATATGCAGGCCCCAGGAACAACACCCTGAGTTCAACCAGCTCTGTCGCCCATCTGGTGAGGGGTTCCATCCAGAGCAAATCCAACCCAAGAGCAGATCCAGCCCACAGCTCCAGCCACTGATCAGTGGTCCAGCCTGTTATGCTGAGATCCAGCCTCCACAAAGACCTGTAAACCCAAAGGGGAAGAATAGCCAGATCACAAAAACAAAGGTAAGTAACATTTTCTTTCTGGAGTTCCCAACATGGCAGCACAGTGTGCACTCTGAACAGCAGAGGCTAAACCAAGCCACAGCAAAGCATTCAGGAGCTGAGCCTGACTACAAACCCAGCTGGTGGCAGGGTTTTCCTACAAACAAATATTGGGATGGGTCACTCAACTGAGCACCTGAGCTTTTGAGACAGCCACAGGCACACCAACACTGGCACCCATCTCGGATGGAGTTCCCTGCCTGTATGATAAGCCTAGCCACTGAACCAGAATTACTGTGTCATTGAGGGGAGAACACAAGCCCAAGTGGCATAAGGGTCCAACCTGTGATCCACAGCTCCACTTGCCTTCTGAGGAGACCTGCCAGCTCTCAGGACCTCACAGGATAGCCCACTCCCTACTCCAGTCTCTCTTGTATACAGGTCCAGTTGGGTCAAAATCAGCTGAGGAGAGCTGCGGCCACTCTCTGAGATCCAGTCTGTATTACAGGAACCTACTTGTCATGGGGAGGTAGACACCAGGATTTTAGGATCATCCAGCCCCCAGAACAAGGGATTTTCCTGAGCACCAATGCCAACTGGCATCAGAAACAACCAGACAACACCAGGGTCAACCAGATAACTAAAGGCCACCCAAGAACATGATTAAAACGCCACCAAAAACAAATCAAAACAAAACAAAACAAAAAAACAAAAAACAAAAAACAAAGCATCATGACATCTTCAGAACCTAGCTATAATACTACAGAAAATCCCGGAAATCCTAACACAACTGAAACAAAGAAAAATGAACTTAAGCCTACACTTTTGAAAATAATAGAAGGCCTAAGGGAGGAAGTCAAACACAAGAGGGTAAGAGGATGAGACCAGGAGGGGAGGAGGGAAGAGACTATGATTGGGTGTAACTTGAAGAACTAAATAAATGTTAAAAAAAAAACAACAAACATTTACTGCAGCTTTGCCTGTTCAAGATAGGTCACATGATCAGCTTTTGATTTACATTTTTCACAGGAGCATTGGTCACTTGTTGAGTTATAGAAGTAGTTTGGGTAAAACAATACATTATGATAACTCATTTCTTTAAAAAAAAATAGTAGAGGGTTTTAGAGGGCTCAGTGGCTAACAGTGTGCACTGCTCTTGCACAGTTCCTAAATTTGGTAAATTTTCACCACCCACTCTAGGTGGCATTTCTTTCAAGCAAGAGATGCCTTTCTTTCTTCTGGGGTATCAAGTTCTTTTTTGAAGAGCTCATTTAATTAGGTAGGGTAAACCTATGCAGTCTAAATTACTTTTTTTTGAAACCAATCATGCTACATGATACAATGCAAGTGCAAAAGTTATTTCCCATAGATCTTGTCCTTACTTCCCCTCATATTTCAAGAGACTAATCATACAAAATGTGTGCATCAGTGATTGAGGAGACTTATTTTTTGGTGATTTTGAAGATGTGTATGGGTGCAAATGAAATTAGAGAAGCATTTAAGATAATTCTTAGATTTTTAAAATTTGTGAATGATTTAACTGTTGGTTTTGTAAAGCTAAATGAAGTAAAAATGTTCTTTGGAATTTTATGGTAAATTTGGATTTAATTTGAAATTTAATATTTGATATATTTAGAGAATTAAAAAAATATATGTAAACAATGAACTGTCTGCATGTACTTTGAAAATCTCATTAAACCAACCTTCTTTGGGTCAATGAATTGTAGCATGCTTATTCTGTGCTTTATGGCTAATATGCACTTATAAGTGAGTATAAACCATGTTTGTCTTTCTGGGCCAGGGTTACCCACATAGGATGATTTTTTCTAGTTCCATCCACATGTCTTCAATTTCATAATGTCATTGTATTTAACAGCTGAATAATATTCCATTGTGGAAATGTACCACATTTTTTAAAAACATTCTTTGGTTAGGGACCAAAGATTGTTTCTAGTTTCTGTGTACTAAGAATAAAGCTGTTATGAACATAGTTGAGCATGTGTCCTTGTGGCTTGGTGGAGTATCTTTTGGGTATATGACCAAGAGTGGTATAGTTGGGTCTTGAGGAAAAACTATTCCCAAGTTCTTGAGAAACCACCAAATTGATTTTTCAAAGTGGTTGTACAAGTTTGCAATACCACCAACAATGGAGGAGTGTTCCCCTTGCTCCACATCCTTGCCAGCATGAGCTATCTCTTGAAAATTTTATCGTAGCATTTCTTATGGGTGCAAGACAGAATCTTGGAGTCACTTTGATTTACATTCCCTGATAACCAAGGATATTGAACATTTCTGTAACTGCTTCTTAACCATTAGAGATTCCTTTGTGGATAATTCTGTTTAGATCTGTACCCCATTTTTTATTATTTTTTTCTCAAGTTACATCTTGATCAAAGTCCCCATCCTACTCCCCTCCCTCTTCCTCTCTCCCTCCCTCCAGGTTTCAGTGGTGGTGATCCTGTAGGCTGGGGATGGTTGGTCACCACCATTCACCCTGTGGTGGGTGAGAGAGCCTGGAGGTCTGATGCAGTATGCTGCAGGATATAGTTCCCTGCTAGAGAATGCTCTGAAGTGTGGGCAGTGATGAGATCAACATCAAAAAGGCAGGTGGCTGTGTGCTGCTCTGACTATAGGTGGAACCATTGGCTGTTTTTACATGGGTCAGAGGCCTGGCTTCCCTAGAGGCTAAAACTCTTTCAGGAAGAATCATGACTCGAGGCTGCTATTTTGTAAATCTCTATTACAACTTACTTTATGAAGTTCATGATTCTCTAAGATATACATGGGAACTTTTTAGATAGACCATGGTCCCTTCCAATTGTTCTCCCATTCTCTCTCCTTTCCCCAAGTCTGTGCTTCTGCTTTTATCTGTGGGGTGGCTTCTTTTAAAATCTGATGCATGGGAAAAGATAAGATGCCTGTGTACATGACTTCCCCTGTAGTCAGAGCTTAGGTTGTTATTTGCCTGAGGGCTTGCAAGAACCCAGGGATAGAACAATTCTCACCAGCTTGCCAACATTGAGGACAGAATCTTATTCAAACTTCCACCTGTTTGTTAGCCTCTATGGGGGATTGTCCCCACCTTACACTATATGGCAGACAGGAGATCCACAAATGTCTAACAGAGAAACTTTTGGATATATGCCCAGGAATAGTGTGGCTAGGTCTTGAGGTAGAACTATTTCCAATTTTCTAAGGTATTGCCAGATTGATTTCCAAAATGGTTGTACAAGTTTGCCTGCCCACCAACAATGGAGGAGTGCGCCTCTTTCTCCACATCCTTGTCAACATGTGCTGTCTTTTGAGTTTGTGATCTTAGCCATTCTGACAGGTGTGAAATAGAATCTCAGAGTCATTTTGAATTGCATTTCCCTGATGACCAAGGATGTTGAATATTTTTAAGTGCCTCTTAGCCTTTAGAGATTCATCTTTTGTGAATTCTTGGTTTAGCTCTGTATTCCATTTTTTGATTGAATTATTTGATTTGTTGGTGTTTAATTTCTTGATTTCTTTATATATTTTAGATATCAGCTCTCTGTTAGATGTAGGATTCGAGAAGACTTTCTCATCCTATAGGCTGCCATTTTGACCTATTAATGGTGTCTTTTGCATTACAGAAGCTTTTCAGTTTCATGAGGTCCCATTTATTAATTGTTGATCTTTAATACCTGAACTGCTGGTGTTCTGTTCAGGAAATTGTCTCCTATACCAATTCCTTCAAGGATTTTCTCCACTTTCTCTTCTAGATTTACTATATCTGATTGTATCTAAGTGGTCTTTCATCCATTTAGACTTGAGGTTTGTGCAGGATGATAGATATAGTTCTATTTATATTCTACTACATACAGATTGGGAGGCTTTCCACTTGGTGTCTCTTTTCTCTGGATTTTCTGACCTGAATGATTTGGGTTCTGATGACCAGCAAGTCTTCAGGACTAGTAGGGGGTCTCTCATATTTTTTTTTCTTTTTCTTTTTTTGTAGCCTGTTTTTTGGGATTTGTGTAATGAAGTTGCCTCTGGGTTCCTTATTACCAGTGTGACCTCATGTCCCTGGTGCTTGGAGACCTCTCGGAAAACAGGCAGAGTTGTGGAATAGGAAATGTAGCACAAGATAAGGGGAGCAGCTTGGTCCTATTGGTTGTTTTTTCAGGGGATTTAGCAGGCAGGGGAATGGGGCTGGGTTCTTTCCTAGTGTTCATGGTGCTGGTATGTTTCCAGGAAAGTAATCTGAGTTATGGTACAGGAAATTGAGTGGAGAGTATGTGGTGTAGTTTACCCCTATTGGCTGTTCTTTCAGAGAATTCATTAGTATTATTTTTAATAGCTAACTTTTACTTTGTCTTGTGTGACTCTCTACCTTGATGATATAGTTACATATTGAGTCACTGTCAATTTCAAACATAGTTTTGAGTTTAAAATTGTTCCGATGACATACCATTACTGATCATTAAATAAGGACAAAGATGGATTTTAGGAAGACATAAGTATGTTCTTCTTCAAAAAGTATATTGATATGCTGTTCCTCAAGATGATTGAATAGGATCTGGGTTGATTCTCCACACAATTGGAAGTTTACAGCTGTATGTAACTCTAGTTCCAGGAGATTTGATATCTCTTCCACATTTTTTTCTTCTTTTTCCTCCTATCTGTACATCCTCCCCCCACTTCCTCCTCCTCATTTTTTACTGGCTTCTGTGGACACTAGGCATGCACGATAGAGCAAGGATATACATGCTGGCAAAAAATCTAACCAAATAAACACAAGAAAATATTTCAATTTTGTGTTTCTCTAAATGTTGACTTTTTGAATTATGAATGTTTTATTTGGAAATTATAAAGTTGGCAGTGTCTTTGAAAGTACAGCTTAAGTGATGAACAGATGACAGACATCTGAGAACAAAAGTTTAAGGGCACACATTATTTCTATTACAATCTTTGACAACATAAAAAATCCCTAGTATTTATATAAAATCTGGGTTCTGGGGCACTCACCTATAATTACAGTAATAGGGGGAAAATCAGGTAGATCTCCAGACCTAACTGACTAGCATATTTATCCAAAAAGTTTGTTTCATGCATAGTGAGTTATCTGTTCACAAAAATATAAGATGGAGAGGAATAGGGAAAGGAGCTTGATGTGATATCTGGGCTACACATGCTTACACATAAATACAAAAAAAGACACACATACACCCCCACACAGAGAAATAGAGACAGAAAGAGACAAAGAGAGAAACAGAAAGAGACACAAAGAGACACACGGAATACAATATTAACATATGCTTTTTCATTCTTTAGAAGATGAACCACACCATGGTTTATTTCAGTTTTTTTCCCTTAGGCTATTTAAGTAGCTAATCCTGGATATAATACTGATTTTTCAATATCCCATAATGTTATTGCACTATTATACTTATAGATAGTAGGATGTTTTAAAATGATAAAAAAGATATTTATAATTATTTAATATATTCCATCATCAATGTGCTTCTAAACCATAATGATTTATATGGAGAACATAGGTGCCTAGCCAGACTACTAGGTCCAGCAAAACTCTCTATTAACATACATGGAG
>CAJQZJ010036184.1:0-14191 GCA_907164525.1 Lophiomys imhausi
AAAAAAAAAAAAAAGCAAATCAAGCAGAGAAGCCAGGTAGACTTCTATTGGCAAGGATGTGGGGAGGACTGGCCAAACCCTGTGAAACATATATTATTCCTCCTGATACTCTGAATTCTTGGCATGGAGTGATAGATTGTGTGTGTGCTTTGTGAAGTGCTATTCTTAGTCTCATTTTTTTTCTGGCTATACCTCCAATTTTCCCTTTTTCAGTTGTACTTTTTCTGTGCCATTTGTGTTTTTATATATTTATTTAATTTTTACAGAGTTCATAGGTAAGTCATAAGGCAGACCATTGGATTTCTGGATCGTTTGACATGTTGAACATTTTTGAAGACTGACCAAATAAATTTTGAGTTCTGTGATAGAAACCCGCTTTTTAAATATTTATTTATTACTTCAGGTTTCATCTTTATCACAGTGCCCTCTTTCCACTCCTCCAAGTCCTGCCCTCCCTCTATCTACCCTCTATCTCTTCCATCCCGTTCCTCTGGACTGCAGTGTTCCTACATAACAGTCCCCCTGCCCTAGTTCAGCAGTCATATGAGGGCCAAGAGCCTCCTAATACACTGGGGGCCTACATGTCAGCACCACTAGGGCAAAGTGTCTCATTGACAGGAAACAAAGTCTATGTTATGTTCCCTTTGATGCATTGGTTGTAGTATAGTTATCCTGTACTATATGGCTAAAATTCAATTACAAGTGAATAGATGCCATGTGATTCCTTCTGAGTCTGGGTTAGCTCACACAGGACGAACTTCTCTAGTTCCATCCATTTGGCTGAAAATTGCATGATTTCGTAGTTTCTGATATCTGAGTAGTATTCCATTCTGTAGATGAACCACAGTTTTTAATCCATTCCTCAGTTGAGGGACATCTGTGTTGTATCCAGTTTCTAGCTATTACAAAGAAGGCTGTATGAACATAGATGAGGTAACTTCCTTGTGATTTGGTGAGGAATCATTTGGAAGTATACCCACAAGTGGTATGGCTGGGTCCCAAGGCAGAGCTATTCCAAGTATTCTAAGATATCGCCAGACTGACCTCCATAGTGGTTCCACAAGCCTGCACTCCCACCAGCAATGAAGGAGAGTTCCCCTTTCTCCACAAACTTGCCAGCATGTGCTGTCATTTGAGCTTTTGATCTTAGCCATTATGACAGGAGTGAGATGGAATCTCAGAGTCGTCTTGAGTTTCAGTTCTCTGGTGATTAAGGATACTGAGCATTTCTTCAAGTGTCTCTAGGCCATTAGGGATTCTCCTTTGTGAATTATCTGTTTAGCTCTGTTCCCCATTTTTTAAATTGGATAATTTGGTCTCTTGGCATTAATTTCTTGAGTTCTTTGTAAATTTTGTATATTAGCCCTCTGTCAATTATGGAGTTGGTGAAGATTTTTTCCCAATTTTTAGGTTGCCATTTTGTTTGAACGACAGTGTCTTTTGTCTCACCCAAGTGAAAGACCTGTATGACAAGAACTTCATATCCTTGAAGAAAGAAATTGAAGAAGACATCAGAATATGGAAAGATCTCCCATGCTCATGGATAGGTAGGATCAACATAATAAAAATGGCCATCCTGCCAAAAGCAATATACACATTCAATACAATTCCTATCAAAATACCAACACAATTCTTTATAGACCTGGAAAGAGCAATTCTCCACTTCATATGGAATAACAAAAACCCCAGAATAAATCAATCATATACAATAAAAAAACACCTGCAGCCGGGCGGTGGTGGCGCATGCCTTTAATCCCAGCACTTGGGAGGCAGAGGTAGGTGGATCTTTGCGAGTTCGAGGTCAGCCTGGTCTACAAAGCGAGTCCAGGACAGTCAGAGCTGTTAGACAGAGAAACCCTGTCTCGAAAAACCAAAAAAAAAATAAAATAAAAACACCTGGAAGTATCACCATTCCAGAATTCAAGCTGTACTACAGAGAAATAGTAATGAAAACAGCATGGTACTGGTAGAGAAACAGACCAGTGGATCAATGGAATCTAATTGAACACCCAGAAATGAACCCACTCACCTATGGTCACTTCATTTTTGACAAGGAAGCCAAAACCGTAAAACGGAAAAAGGACAGCATCTTCAACAAATGGTGCTGGTCCAACTCGATGTCCACTTGTAAAAGAATGAAATTAGACCCATACTTATCACCTTGTACAAAACTTAAGTCCAATGGATCAAAGACCTTAACATAAGGTTGGACACACTAAATCTATTAGAAGAGAAAGTGGGGAAAACCCTTGAACTCATTGGCACAGGTGACAACTTCCTGAAAAGAACACCAAAAGCTCAGGATCTAAGACCAACAATAAATAAATGGGACCTCATGAAACTGAAACGCTTCTGTAAGGCAAAAGACATTGTCATTTGAACAAAATGGCAATCTGGAAATCCCCTTTATAAGACCGAAGAGGGATTGTGGCTTAGATGTAAAATCTTATCCCCCATACTCACTAGTGATAGTTTAATTTACTGATGATTATTCTGCTGAGAGTGCTAAGATAGTGCTTATTTTATTAATGTATTAAACTGTCTGTGAACTTGTACATAAAAGTACTATTGGTGTGGTATATTGGTGGAACATATGGGTCAACTCAGAACATGCTCCTAAAAGTATATCTTCTCATCTGGACATTCCTTCCTTGATCTGTGTGTTTATGACTTGCCATGTGATAGTTATCTCTGTCACATTGTCATTTTGACACAATTGTCTGCCTTACCTCAAGCCCAAGACAGATTTGAGTCCGTTGTTTGTAGTCTTAAAAACTAAATTAAACTACAGGCTGATTTGCTAAGTATTTTATCAGTGATAAAAAGTGATGAACACTACAGATATTGGAATTTGGAAACCAAACAAAGATGGTCAGGTTGATGATACTTAAAAAATTATTATAAAGGTTGTTTCTCTGTTGTTTCTATTGTTCTTAATTGTAATGTATATTTTCATGTTATTGACATTGGAAAATAATGAAACATTTTTCACCATGATAACAGGTGTTTTTAGAAAATATTTTGTACAAAACTGAGTGTAATGGATGAATAATATGCATTCTTATAAACTCACTGGTTACCAACAGAGTATTCTGTTCCAAAATAATTGTGTCCACCATAATGGGTTTAATGAATATATCAAGGCTGATAAAGGATAGATGTTTGACTATAAAGTGGCAATATTATACATGTATTTAATTTGTTCAACCTTTTAAGAGTTTTTTTAAATAATTTATTTTTTATTTCTTCAATTTACATCTCAATAACAATCCCCTCCCTACTCCCCCCTCCAGTCCCACCCTTCCACCCTCTTCCCCCTCAACCCCCCATCCTCTACCCTTTAGTTTAAGGTACTTCTTTTTCCCCCCAACAGCTCTCCCTTTCAGTCCAACAAATGGTTCTTTCTCCTATAACTATAAATACAATACAAAACAACGGAAATAAAAAGGCCACAATTATGAGAGTTATATGGCTTAGCATACATTCCCAATGTCCAGTCCATATGTATTTGGCACCTGACTTTAACAGTCTACTATCTAACCATTTCCATGAGTTTAAAGTTCTATATCTAACTCAGCTTTCATACTAACTTCCAACACAATTTTAAAAACATCTTCTTAGATCCATAACACTCTCTTGATTTCTAAACAACTCAAAATTTAATTATGAGACTCTAGCTATCTATTCTTCAACCACCCCAGAGACCTGAGAGGGATAAATATATCTGATTATATAGGAATTACAGGGCTTGCAGCTTCCAAAGCTAAGAAATGACATACCAGTGGCTGACTGGACAGTTCTCATTTTCTCTCCATACATTACAGCATCGATCTTCAGTCGTTTGGCCCCATTTCTCTGACAGACATTGATTGTTGAGCAGGGGTTATTAAGGACTTACCTACCCTGTCTTGGCAGATCTAGAAGAGCAATCTCTTACATTCCAATACTATCTACACACTCTGATAAATGGTCCTTATTCAGACCACTAGAAAATCAAGGAACTTTGACGAAAAGGTAAGGATTGAGCTCAAAGAGGGCTGTCTTCCTAATGCCTTTCAGCATGATGGGGAAATCATTGGATCACACAGTGTAACAGCTTGATTGTCAACTTTATGGGATTTGGAACCATATGGTAGGTTGATGAAAAAATTTTAGATTAAAAAATTAATTGAGGTACAAACACCCAGTTTGGGGTGTGTTACCAGATCACATAAAAGAATACAGAAACCTGAGCACTAGCAATTTTCTCCCTCCCTGTTTCTTCTCTGGGGGTACTACGTGACTTATGGCTTACAGTTTCTGATGCCATGATGTGGTGGACTAGGTCTTGTAAGTGTGAGCAAACTTAAATCTTCATTTCTTCATTGAGCTTCTCTCATTAGGTATCTTAATTAAGAAATAAAACCAGACCAGTTAATAATATCCAAGTTTATAAGGACACAATAGTTTGAAGTCTTTGTAGTCTTCATATTGATCCTATCTAAGATTGGTAGATGTAGGGTATTTTTGAGTGTGATGACATGGAAATAGGCTACATGGATAAAATCCTCATCATCTATGCTATGTTAAAAAGTGTTTGATGATAAGTATGGGTCTAGTTTCATTCTTTTACATGTTGAAATCCAGTTAGACCAGCACCATTTATTGATGATGCTGTCATTTTTCTATTGTACAGTTTTGGCTTCATATCAAAAATTAAGTGACCATAGGTTTGTGGGTTCATTTCTGGGTCTTCAATTTGATTCCATCAATCTACTGTTCTGTATCTATGCCAGTACCATGCTGTTTCTATTACTATTGCTCTGTGGTATAGATTGCAATCTGGGATTTTGATACCTCCAGACTTTTTTTATTTTATATGATTGATTTAGCTATTCTGGGCTTTTTGTTATTCCATATGAAGTTGAGAGTTGTTTTTTCCATGTCTAAAAAGAATTGTGTTGGTGTTTTGTTAGGAATTGCATTGAATCTGTATATAGCTTTTGGTAGGATGGCCATTATTATTATGTTGATCCTACCTATCAATGAGCATGGGATATCTTTCCATCTTCTGATGTCCTCTTCAATTTCTTTCTTCAGGGACTTGAAGTTATTGTCATATAGGTCTTTCACTTGCTAGGTTAGAGTTACTCCCAGGTATTTTATATTGTTTGTGGCTATTGTGAAGTGTGTTGTTTCCCTAATTTCTTTCTCAGCCCATTTATGTTTTGTATAAAGAAGGGCTTCTGATTTTTTTTGAAATAATTTTGTATCCAGCCACCTTGCTGAATGTGTTTATCAGCTGTAGGAGTTCTCTGGTGGAATTTTTTGGGTTACTCATGTATACTATCATATTATCTGGAAATAGGGATAATTTGACTTTTTCATTGTACAAAACTTCAGTCCAAGTGGATCAAAACCCTTAACAGAAAGCTTGACACACTAAATCTAATAGAAGAGGAAATGGGGAGAAGCCTGGAATTTATTGGCGTAGGTGACAACTTCCTGAACAGAACACCAATACCTCAGGTTCTAAGACCAATAATCAATAAATAGCTCCTCATGAAACTGAAAAGGTTCTGTTGTAAAGCAAAGGGCACTGTCACTAGAACAAAACAGCAACCTACAGATTGGGAAAAGATCTTTGCCAACCCCACTTCTGACAGAGGGCTGATATACAAAATCTATAAAGAACTCAAGAAATTAAACACCAAGAAACCTTATAATACAATGAAAAATGGGGAAAAGAGCTAGAGAATTCACAAAGGAGGAATCTCTAATGGCAATGAGACATTTGAAGAAATACTCAACATCCTTAATCATCAGAGAAATGCAATTCAAGAAAACTCTGAGATTCCAACTCACATCTGTCATAATGGCTAATATCAAAAACTCAAATGACAGCACTTGCTGGCAAGGTTGTGGAAAAAGGGGAACTCTTCTCCATTGCTGGTGGGAGTGCAAACTTGTACAACCACTATGGAAATCAGTCTGGCCATATTTTAGAAAACTTGGAATAGCTTTACCTCAAGACCCAGCCATACCACTTCTAGGTATACATCCAAATGACTCCTCACTGAATCACAAGGAAGTTTCCTCATCTATGTTCATAGCAGCCTTATTTGTAATAGCTAGAAACTGGAAACAACCCAGATGTCCCTCAACTGAAAAATGTATTAAAAAAATGTGGTACATTTACACAATGGAATACTACTCAGCTATCAGAAACAAGGAAATCATGCAATTCACAGCCAAATGGATGGAACTAGAAAAGCTCATCCTGAGTGAGCTAACCCAGAGTCAGAAAGATGCACGTGGCATCTACTCACTTACAATTGGATTTTAGCCATATAGTACAGGATAACTATCCTACAAAAAACACACCAAAAACATCAGGAACATAGATTTTGTTACCTATTAATGTAAAATTTGCCCTAGGGGTGCTACCATGTAGGCCCCCAGTGCAAGAGAAAGCTTTTAGCCCTCCTATGGCTATTGAACTGAGAGGGGCTGATATACAGGGACACTTAATATCAGAGTGGGATGGGTGGTAGAGGGAGGGTAGGGTGGGAGGATGGAAACGGGAATGGTGGAATGAGGGCACTATGATAGAGATGTAACAAATAAACATTATAATAAAAAACTAGAAAAAAAGAGTTTGATGTGTGAAAATTTGCATTCATCACAATAGGTTTCTGAGGTAACTGGCCTCAGCAGGCTATGAAGAAGTAAACAACATAGAAGCCAACATACAAAGGCCATCTTTGGCTCATTTATGTAGCATCTATGGAATGCCATTATGGAGAGAAGATTTTTCTGGATTTTTAAAATCCAGGTGGAATTCATTTCCACCAGATGTTTTATTAAATCCACTTGGCAAATAAGATTATTTTGGTAGCATGTTAGGCTGCATTCTAGCCGTCACTTATTCTCACTGTGTTTTTTTTTTGTTTTTTGTTTTTTGTTTTTTACTTTTTAGAAATCTCCTTCAATCATGTCTCTCAGTGTGTTCCTTTTTATTTTCTGTTCTGATTTTAACAATGATTTTGGGGGAAATTAAATATCAAAAATCATATCTATTGATCTTTGAACTTGAATAAAAGCAAATAATTTCAGCATATCTTTTTTGAAAGAATAGAATATGTACAGATGTAATTAAAATCTATAAAAAGCATTATTTCATCAAGAATCTGTTGTAGTGAATTCCAAAATCTCTAGTCTGGATTTCTACAGAAATTTAGGAAAATAGGAAGTTCAAAATATACACAAACTGCAGACAATTATTTATATTGACTGAATGGAGCTACTGTTTAATATATTTTCCAGCACATGAAAACTCAATTCAGAGCTCATCTGTTAGATCACATTTTGTTGTGAATATTCTTGAATATTTAATTAGTCTTACTTGTAGGTTTGAATTAAATGTAGCAAGTATTTAATTCATTATATTTATAACTCATTCTTAAGTTGTGTATTCCATAGAAGCCTTTATTATTGAGAATTTTTCAAACCTTATCTATTAGCATACTTCAATCTGATCACTTTGGCTCAGAATGACTCCATGTTAAAGAACAATGGCTGATTTTCTGGAGGACTCAGGTTTGATTTACAGTATGGGGATGCACAATTCTCTGAAATTCCAGTTCCAGAGTATTTGAGCCCTCAGGACTCCATGGGTAAAGGTTCATATGTGGTACCCAGAATTACACGCAAGCACAACATCCACACATTCATTAAATAAAGAATAATATGTTCATTGATTAAATATGATAAATTCTGGGAAAATATGTGCATATATCTTCCAAAGTTTTTTAACATCTGCACCATTATTTTCTATTTATTTATTAAAATTAAAGGAAGAAAACAGTTTTGTTTTATTGTGTCCTTGAATTTCCATAAAAATCTTTCATTTATTACCTACTAATATTTTAGTATACAGTTGTATGGTTCATGGATAATATGTCATTATTTCTAATGTTTTTTAATGTAAATGTTTTTTAAGCTAAAAGAAGTGTCTACCTGCTGTGTTTTCTTCTGGGTTAGGTCATTTGAATATTGTAATACACGACACTATTATCTCTAGCTAACTATGGCTCAGTTTAGCTTGCTTAGTGAAAATCAATTCTTTCTACTATATACTCAAGAAGTAGGAAGATATGATGGATGAAGAAATTACTTTCTGTAAGTCTGACTTTTTTACAGTTTCAGAACAGTGATATGAGTGACAAATATTGTCTCATTTATATACCAGGTATGTGCATTTCTTCATAAAACACAGCTTAAAAGGCATTTACTGCAGGGAGGATCCAAGATGGCGCCATCCATAGAGCATCGTACCTGAGTAGTAGTTGAATGAGATTCCAGCAGTCAACTGTGAAACACAGATGGTGTCTGAATTTCCTCAGTGAACATTGATAATTTTCACTATCCATAACAGCATATGCAGGCCCCAGGAACAACACCCTGAGTTCAACCAGCTCTGTCGCCCATCTGGTGAGGGGTTCCATCCAGAGCAAATCCAACCCAAGAGCAGATCCAGCCCACAGCTCCAGCCACTGATCAGTGGTCCAGCCTGTTATGCTGAGATCCAGCCTCCACAAAGACCTGTAAACCCAAAGGGGAAGAATAGCCAGATCACAAAAACAAAGGTAAGTAACATTTTCTTTCTGGAGTTCCCAACATGGCAGCACAGTGTGCACTCTGAACAGCAGAGGCTAAACCAAGCCACAGCAAAGCATTCAGGAGCTGAGCCTGACTACAAACCCAGCTGGTGGCAGGGTTTTCCTACAAACAAATATTGGGATGGGTCACTCAACTGAGCACCTGAGCTTTTGAGACAGCCACAGGCACACCAACACTGGCACCCATCTCGGATGGAGTTCCCTGCCTGTATGATAAGCCTAGCCACTGAACCAGAATTACTGTGTCATTGAGGGGAGAACACAAGCCCAAGTGGCATAAGGGTCCAACCTGTGATCCACAGCTCCACTTGCCTTCTGAGGAGACCTGCCAGCTCTCAGGACCTCACAGGATAGCCCACTCCCTACTCCAGTCTCTCTTGTATACAGGTCCAGTTGGGTCAAAATCAGCTGAGGAGAGCTGCGGCCACTCTCTGAGATCCAGTCTGTATTACAGGAACCTACTTGTCATGGGGAGGTAGACACCAGGATTTTAGGATCATCCAGCCCCCAGAACAAGGGATTTTCCTGAGCACCAATGCCAACTGGCATCAGAAACAACCAGACAACACCAGGGTCAACCAGATAACTAAAGGCCACCCAAGAACATGATTAAAACGCCACCAAAAACAAATCAAAACAAAACAAAACAAAAAAACAAAAAACAAAAAACAAAGCATCATGACATCTTCAGAACCTAGCTATAATACTACAGAAAATCCCGGAAATCCTAACACAACTGAAACAAAGAAAAATGAACTTAAGCCTACACTTTTGAAAATAATAGAAGGCCTAAGGGAGGAAGTCAAACACAAGAGGGTAAGAGGATGAGACCAGGAGGGGAGGAGGGAAGAGACTATGATTGGGTGTAACTTGAAGAACTAAATAAATGTTAAAAAAAAAACAACAAACATTTACTGCAGCTTTGCCTGTTCAAGATAGGTCACATGATCAGCTTTTGATTTACATTTTTCACAGGAGCATTGGTCACTTGTTGAGTTATAGAAGTAGTTTGGGTAAAACAATACATTATGATAACTCATTTCTTTAAAAAAAAATAGTAGAGGGTTTTAGAGGGCTCAGTGGCTAACAGTGTGCACTGCTCTTGCACAGTTCCTAAATTTGGTAAATTTTCACCACCCACTCTAGGTGGCATTTCTTTCAAGCAAGAGATGCCTTTCTTTCTTCTGGGGTATCAAGTTCTTTTTTGAAGAGCTCATTTAATTAGGTAGGGTAAACCTATGCAGTCTAAATTACTTTTTTTTGAAACCAATCATGCTACATGATACAATGCAAGTGCAAAAGTTATTTCCCATAGATCTTGTCCTTACTTCCCCTCATACTTCAAGAGACTAATCATACAAAATGTGTGCATCAGTGATTGAGGAGACTATTATTTTTTGGTGATTTTGAAGATGTGTATGGGTGCAAATGAAATTAGAGAAGCATTTAAGATAATTCTTAGATTTTTAAAATTTGTGAATGATTTAACTGTTGGTTTTGTAAAGCTAAATGAAGTAAAAATGTTCTTTGGAATTTTATGGTAAATTTGGATTTAATTTGAAATTTAATATTTGATATATTTAGAGAATTAAAAAAATATATGTAAACAATGAACTGTCTGCATGTACTTTGAAAATCTCATTAAACCAACCTTCTTTGGGTCAATGAATTGTAGCATGCTTATTCTGTGCTTTATGGCTAATATGCACTTATAAGTGAGTATAAACCATGTTTGTCTTTCTGGGCCAGGGTTACCCACATAGGATGATTTTTTCTAGTTCCATCCACATGTCTTCAATTTCATAATGTCATTGTATTTAACAGCTGAATAATATTCCATTGTGGAAATGTACCACATTTTTTAAAAACATTCTTTGGTTAGGGACCAAAGATTGTTTCTAGTTTCTGTGTACTAAGAATAAAGCTGTTATGAACATAGTTGAGCATGTGTCCTTGTGGCTTGGTGGAGTATCTTTTGGGTATATGACCAAGAGTGGTATAGTTGGGTCTTGAGGAAAAACTATTCCCAAGTTCTTGAGAAACCACCAAATTGATTTTTCAAAGTGGTTGTACAAGTTTGCAATACCACCAACAATGGAGGAGTGTTCCCCTTGCTCCACATCCTTGCCAGCATGAGCTATCTCTTGAAAATTTTATCGTAGCATTTCTTATGGGTGCAAGACAGAATCTTGGAGTCACTTTGATTTACATTCCCTGATAACCAAGGATATTGAACATTTCTGTAACTGCTTCTTAACCATTAGAGATTCCTTTGTGGATAATTCTGTTTAGATCTGTACCCCATTTTTTATTATTTTTTTCTCAAGTTACATCTTGATCAAAGTCCCCATCCTACTCCCCTCCCTCTTCCTCTCTCCCTCCCTCCAGGTTTCAGTGGTGGTGATCCTGTAGGCTGGGGATGGTTGGTCACCACCATTCACCCTGTGGTGGGTGAGAGAGCCTGGAGGTCTGATGCAGTATGCTGCAGGATATAGTTCCCTGCTAGAGAATGCTCTGAAGTGTGGGCAGTGATGAGATCAACATCAAAAAGGCAGGTGGCTGTGTGCTGCTCTGACTATAGGTGGAACCATTGGCTGTTTTTACATGGGTCAGAGGCCTGGCTTCCCTAGAGGCTAAAACTCTTTCAGGAAGAATCATGACTCGAGGCTGCTATTTTGTAAATCTCTATTACAACTTACTTTATGAAGTTCATGATTCTCTAAGATATACATGGGAACTTTTTAGATAGACCATGGTCCCTTCCAATTGTTCTCCCATTCTCTCTCCTTTCCCCAAGTCTGTGCTTCTGCTTTTATCTGTGGGGTGGCTTCTTTTAAAATCTGATGCATGGGAAAAGATAAGATGCCTGTGTACATGACTTCCCCTGTAGTCAGAGCTTAGGTTGTTATTTGCCTGAGGGCTTGCAAGAACCCAGGGATAGAACAATTCTCACCAGCTTGCCAACATTGAGGACAGAATCTTATTCAAACTTCCACCTGTTTGTTAGCCTCTATGGGGGATTGTCCCCACCTTACACTATATGGCAGACAGGAGATCCACAAATGTCTAACAGAGAAACTTTTGGATATATGCCCAGGAATAGTGTGGCTAGGTCTTGAGGTAGAACTATTTCCAATTTTCTAAGGTATTGCCAGATTGATTTCCAAAATGGTTGTACAAGTTTGCCTGCCCACCAACAATGGAGGAGTGCGCCTCTTTCTCCACATCCTTGTCAACATGTGCTGTCTTTTGAGTTTTTGATCTTAGCCATTCTCACAGGTGTGAAATAGAATCTCAGAGTCATTTTGAATTGCATTTCCCTGATGACCAAGGATGTTGAATATTTTTAAGTGCCTCTGAGCCTTTAGAGATTCATCTTTTGTGAATTCTTGGTTTAGCTCTGTATTCCATTTTTTGATTGAATTATTTGATTTGTTGGTGTTTAATTTCTTGATTTCTTTATATATTTTAGATATCAGCTCTCTGTTAGATGTAGGATTCGAGAAGACTTTCTCATCCTATAGGCTGCCATTTTGACCTATTAATGGTGTCTTTTGCATTACAGAAGCTTTTCAGTTTCATGAGGTCCCATTTATTAATTGTTGATCTTTAATACCTGAACTGCTGGTGTTCTGTTCAGGAAATTGTCTCCTATACCAATTCCTTCAAGGATTTTCTCCACTTTCTCTTCTAGATTTACTATATCTGATTATATCTAAGTGGTCTTTGATCCACTTAGACTTGAGGTTTGTGCAGGATGATAGATATAGTTCTATTTATATTCTACTACATACAGATTGGGAGGCTTTCCACTTGGTGACTGTTTTCTCTGGATTTTCTGACCTGACTGACTTGGGTTCTCATGACCAGCGAGTCTTCAGGACCAGTAGGGGGTCTCTCATATTTTTTTCTTTTTCTTTTTTGTAGCCTGTTTTTTTGGGGGGATTTGTGTAATGAAGTTGCCTCTGGGTTCCTTATTACCAGTGTGACCTCATGTCCCTGGTGCTTGGAGATCTCTCGGAAAACAGGCAGAGTTGTGGGATAGGAAATGTAGCACAAGATAAGGGGAGCAGCTTGGTCCTATTGGTTGTTTTTTCAGGGGATTTAGCAGGCAGGGGCATGGGGCTGCGTTCTTTCCTAGTGTTCATGGTGCTGGTATGTTTCCAGGAAAGTAATCTGAGTTATGGTACAGGAAATGGAGTGGAGAGTATGTGGTGTAGTTTACCCCTATTGGCTGTTCTTTCAGAGAATTCATTAGTGTTATTTATAATAGCTGACTTTTACTTTGTCTTGTGTGACTCTCTACCTTGATGATATAGTTACATATTGAGTCACTGTCAATTTCAAACATAGTTTTGAGTTTCAAACTATTCCAATGACATACCATTACTGATCATTAAATAAGGGCAAAGGTGGTGCATGGATTTTAGGAAGACATAAGTGTATTCTTCTTCAAAAAGTATATTGATATGCTGTTCCTCAAGATGATTGAATAGGATCTGGGTTGATTCTCAACACAATTGGAAGCTTACAGCTGTATGTAACTCTAGTTCCAGGAGATTTGATATCTCTTCCACATTTTTTTCTTCTTTTTCCTCCTATCTGTACATCCTCCCCCCACTTCCTCCTCCTCATTTTTTACTGGCTTCTGTGGACACTAGGCATGCACGATAGAGCAAGGATATACATGCTGGCAAAAAATCTAACCAAATAAACACAAGAAAATATTTCAATTTTGTGTTTCTCTAAATGTTGACTTTTTGAATTATGAATGTTTTATTTGGAAATTATAAAGTTGGCAGTGTCTTTGAAAGTACAGCTTAAGTGATGAACAGATGACAGACATCTGAGAACAAAAGTTTAAGGGCACACATTATTTCTATTACAATCTTTGACAACATAAAAAATCCCTAGTATTTATATAAAATCTGGGTTCTGGGGCACTCACCTATAATTACAGTAATAGGGGGAAAATCAGGTAGATCTCCAGACCTAACTGACTAGCATATTTATCCAAAAAGTTTGTTTCATGCATAGTGAGTTATCTGTTCACAAAAATATAAGATGGAGAGGAATAGGGAAAGGAGCTTGATGTGATATCTGGGCTACACATGCTTACACATAAATACAAAAAAAGACACACATACACCCCCACACAGAGAAATAGAGACAGAAAGAGACAAAGAGAGAAACAGAAAGAGACACAAAGAGACACACGGAATACAATATTAACATATGCTTTTTCATTCTTTAGAAGATGAACCACACCATGGTTTATTTCAGTTTTTTTCCCTTAGGCTATTTAAGTAGCTAATCTTGGATATAATACTGATTTTTCAATCTCCCATAATGTTATTGCACTTTTATACTTATAGATAGTAGGATGTTTTAAAATGATAAAAAAGATATTTATAATTATGTAATATATTCCATCATCAATGTGCTTCTAAACCATAATGATTTATATGGAGAACATAGGTGCCCAGCCAGACTACTAGGTCCAGCAAAACTCTCTATTAACATACATGGAG
>CAJQZJ010036196.1:0-10785 GCA_907164525.1 Lophiomys imhausi
TGTGGGACTAGAGGCCTTTGTAGAGTTAAACTTTCCAAGAACTGGCGTCACCATTTCCTCTTGAAGGAGTTTATTGTGCAGATTTAAGATCGCTTCCCTCTCTTGATTCCCAACATAAATCTCTCTCTCTGAAGTAGCTTTTGATTTCCTGAAAAGGTAAGAGGCCGGTATCTGCCAGGTGCCAGAACCACCACCTGCCTCTCCTGAGAGCCTAAACTTCTCTCACACATTGGAGCTATCAGCTCCAGAGGGACCCTAGCCTTGCTCTTTCCTCTGTTCCTCTCACCCTTTGTCCCTTTCTGTCCTATACTCTAGAAATTCCCCTGTGGGATCTGGTCCAAAGATTGGAGGATCACAAGAAAATTCCTCTGCACAGAGGAAAGGAATGAAAGTTGAGAATGAACTCATCATGTGCCTTCTATGGGAACTGGAGTGTTTCAGAGGTAGAGGGAGTAGCCTCTTCAAAAGCAGCTTGAAGTATTTTCTCTATAGGTACCTTGTTCCAGGTCAGACTCTGTCTCAAAAAAAAAAAAAAAAAAAAAGAGAGAAAGAAAGGAAAAGAAAAGAAAAAGAAAAAGAAAAGAAAGACAACAAGGCAAAATTTGAGAGAACTAGAACGTGGGCTGGAGAGGTGACTTAGTGGTTAAAAGTGCATACTTTTGGCTGGACATGGTGTGTGCCACACCTTCAATCCCTGCAGAGTCAGGAAGATCTCTGGATTAATTTCCTAGGGCTGATAAGATAATGGTGGGTAAAGCACTTGCCATGCCTTGTGATCTGTTTGGATCCCCACAGCCCACTGAAAGCTGTGTGTGGTCTGTAAGCTCAGGGTTTCTACAGAAGGTGAGGAGCAGACAGGTGGGTCCCCAGGAGCTGATGGGCCAAGCCTGGCATACATAGGTGAACAAGAGATCACAGAGAGAGAGAGAGAGAGAGAGAGAGAGAGAGAGAGAGAAATGAAAGCAATTGCTGTGTGAGAATAAGTTGGTGTTGGGCATGCTGGTACACACCTATAATCTCAGTAATTGGGAGGTGGAGGCAGGAGGATCTGGAGCTCAAGGCCATGATAAGCTAACAGGGAGCTTGAGTCCAGCCTGTACTGCATAAGATCTTGTCTGAAAAGCAAATAGATGTTTCTAACTCAGTAAACCGAGACCAGGAGATTGTGAGTTGGAGGCCAGCATAGGCTGTATAGTCAGATCTTGGCTCCCCAACTTAAAAAGAAAAAAAGATTCTTGGCTGGATGGTGGTGATATATACCTTTAATCCCAGTAGTTAGGAGGCAGAGGCAGGCCTAAATTCGAGCCCATCCTGGTCTGCAGAGAGAGTTTCAGGACAGCTGAGGCTACACAGAGAAACCCTGTCTTGAACCTCCCCAAAAAGATTCTTTAAATATATACTCTCAAATTCTGTACCTATCTTATTGGACCAGTCCATAAATTACTTGAGGCCCACATTTAATTTGAATATCATTAAAAAAGAGCACACTTTCATGTGTCCATCAGCAGAAAAGAAAAAAAAGTGCCAGTAACGAAAAGCAGAAACCATTTAAGTAACCCTGAGAGAAGAACGGCTAGATAGACAGTAACACAGCAGATGGATTAATACAAAGTGCTGAACACCGAAGTCCATGGACGAAGCAAAAAACAAACAGGAGATAACATTTCAAATACATCCTGGCACCACTTTTAAAAAGCGAGTGGGAAAAAAATCGAAACCATTGTAGGGGTGTCTGCGTGTTGAAGAAGGAGATGTAGGGAAGAGGACAGCAGACATACTCTCTAAATGCTGTGGTTTAGGTTGCTTTCGGGATGAAAAGTTCAGTCTTTCCCAATGTTCCCTCTGTCTTAGCAGTTAGCAGAGCTCCCTCCTCTCGTGAGGTGCCACCATTATTGCATCCTCTTCATTACCACATTCTTAAAACTCTTGGACAAAGTAAAATTCATCATTGGCTTTCTGGGGCCTTGATGCTCTCTGGGTAGCACATGGTCCTCTGGTCTATTTGACAGTCTTCTGTCCATGTCCTCTCTTGTTAACCCACCGTATCTTTGGCTCCGCTTCTCAGCTTCTGCTTCCACTAGTGTATTAATGGCTTCAAATCTGATGCTTGGCCCACTCTCCTCTCCCATAGCCACCTGTCTCCTGGCATGTTTGGCATCCCTTCAGGCTTATAATCATACCTCAGTGACCCCCAAAGATGTCCTCAGATGAAGTCACCTGTAGAGGAAGACGAAGCTCCTCTCTGCCTTCTTCCCCATCACCTCTCATCGATGGTCCTGTCTGGAGTGTCTGTTCACCATACTTCCCACAGCAGGTCATCACCGGTCCTCCATGTCTTCTTCCTGAACCTTCTTCCCATGTTCTTCTTCCTTTGTACCTCCCCCTTCCCTCCTCATCAAGGCTTGTACATGAGTGGTTTCTCCCAGGTTAGCAGGAACTCATGTCTTACCCTGTCTGGGCTACCATAACCAAACACCTTAGACTGGATAGATTATAAACAACAGAAACATATTGACCACAGTTCCAGAGGTTGAGAGTCCCAGATGATGGGGCCAGTGGACCTGGTATCTGGTGAGGGACCTTTTCACATAGATACCAGTGTCTTTGTCTATTCTTCCATGGAAGGAGGGAACATGTTCCCTAGGGCCTATTATAAAGACCTGACTTTATTCATGAAGGTTCTACTCTCATGAACTAATGCCTTGTAAGACCCCATCTTTTTATACTGTTGCCTAAGAATTATATTTCAACATAGACTTTCCATAGAAACACACACAGTCCATAGCAACCTGCTTTCTCAGCATTCTTACATCCAGATTATTTCCATCCACCGTTGGAATATTCCTTCCTCCCTACTGGAGATTCAAGATGGAAACATTTGTCACCAAATACTCTAGAATTCCCTAGAGCCATCTCCTCTCATCTCTACCCTCTCCTGACTACAGACTTAACTTCTTTCAGCTCCGGAAATCGTGAACTATGAGCCGCTGGGACTGGAGGCCGACATGTGGTAAGTGGTGGCCTGGGATCCTTCCAGAGGCAGAAGGCCTCGGCCCCTATTTTAGATGCCTTGCCCCTGAGTGTTTAAACTTATCTTTCACACTCACGTTTCTTAGTCTCCAAGTCTACAGTGTTCTAGGATCAGTAGACATGAGGCCAGGAGGCAGTGAGGCTTGGATCTGTGGACAGTTAAGAGCTTTGTCAGCAGGAGAGAAGCCGAGGCAAGTGCAGGCTTATCCTGGGCTGGCCTCAACTGCTGTAGATAACAGTCAAGTGAGCTCAGTTGGTCAGGCCATCAAGTGTTCCACGGTAGCACCCTATGTCCTAGGCATGTGCTGGCCTAGCAGGACTGCTGTGATCAATTCTTCACATACTTTATTTGAACAATGCCTTACAGTTGGGCCAGCCCATGACTCAGCTTTCTGAGAACCTGCCAGCAGTCCTGTGAGGTTGTTCTTATTATTTATTGTCCTCATTTTATAAGGAAGGTGGGCTCAGAGGTTAAGGGGCATGCTAAGATGACAGAGTCTCTAAATACAGAAGTCAGACCTTGAATTTGGGTCTGTGACTCAATGTGCAAGAGAGTGGGGATTCTAAATGCACCCTGGTCTGTTGCTGAGTTGGGTAGAGAGGGGGTAGAGCTTGAGATGGCATTCAGGGGCCACCTGGAGAAGCAAGTGACTTCTTGTCCTTGCATGGTGACTCCCTTGGGGGTCTGAGGTTGGAATCACACAGTTCTGACAGGACTCTTCTTTGCAGGAGCATCGGCATTATTACCTACATCCTGTGAGTATCTCCAGCCTTGGGCTGCAGCCTTTCTCAGCTCAGGAGGAGCGGGAGAGGGGCAGGGAGACATCAATAGAAGTGTCACATCCACACGGCACCCATGGGACAAAGAGTGCTCTGAGCTCTACCTCGCACACCTGAGCAGGATTGGAAGTCTGAGAGAGCAGCCCTCCCTCCTCCACAGCTCAAGTCTAAATTTCTTTGTGGCAAGCTAGGGCTGCTGGGCTCGGCCTTCCGCAGACCATAGGGGTTCCATGAGACTGTTACTTTATCAGAATCCTTGTGACAGCCCTGAAGCATCTGTACCTATCCTCTTTCCTCTCTTCTCACCCCAGGCCCCTTTCCCTCCCTTTCACACTCCCTTCCCTCCTCCTCCTCCTTTTTTATTTTTATTTTTTTTCCTGCGTAGGGTTTTGGTTTGTTTTGTTTTGTGCACTAGGCCTCATGTGGGGGAGGATACCAGTGTTGTCTCTTTCAGTCTGTGTTATCATGGCCAGGTATTTAAACTTTGGACCTGTTTCTCTTATCAGAAAATAAATAGGAGTCCCAGACTTCCTGCCACAGGAAGTAGGGCGGTCATAGGCCACCTTGTACAAGTTTCTTAGGCTCTGCTTCCACACACAGGGCAGGTCAGTAGACACTCAGCCCCTCAGTGCTTCCCAGAGAGTTGTCCTCTCATAGCTCACATGGGGAAAGCCATTTTCATGGTAAAAGTAAGCATATAGCCAGGGCAGTGTTCCACAGCTGAGGGATTGTTCTCAGCAGTCCAAGCTGGGAGCTCTGACCAGCCGCATGGTGACTCCCCCAGCTGCAGCTGAGGCCCTCAACCCTGGCTGCACCGTAGGTCTGTTAATACCCACCATGGCCCAGGCCCCACACCACATCCACTCACGTAGAATCACTAGGGTTAGGGCCAAGTGCCTTTTAAACGAGCCGGATCTGATGCAAAGCAAAAGCCAAGGACCGGTCCTTTGTAATTCCAGAGCCAGAGATACTTGTCATCTATTTATTCTTAAGTCTTGGGTTACTTTAAAATTCCAGTTTTCATATTGAACTATTAGGGAATTCTACAGCACACACAATCTTCCTCATGACTCCTTCACCTTGATGAGACTTATTTTGTTTTATATTATTTTTCTTTTTTTTGTTTTACTGTGTAGTCCTGGCTTCACTTTTTTTTTTTTTTTTTTTTGTGGCACTAGGAATTGAACCTAGAGTAATTGAACGTAGCAGGCAAATGTGCTGCCACACATTTATATTATATTATTAATATTCTTTGAACCCCTTATTTTTTTTCTTTTTTTGGAGAGAGAGACTCACCAAATTGCCCAGGTTGTCCTTGAACTTGTGATATTCCCCAGGAGCTGGGATTATAGGCCTGGTATGACCAGGCTTGACTGATAAGGCTTCATTGAAAACCTGCTCTATTGCCGGACATGGTGGTGCTGCATGACTTTAATCCCAGCACTTGGGAGGCAGAGGCAGATGGAGCTCTATGAGTTTGAGGCCAGCCTGGTCTACAGAGAGAGTGCCTGGACAACCAGGGCTATAGTGAGAAACCTTGTCTTGAAAAACAAAACAAAAACCCTAACCAACCAACCAAAGAAAGAAAGAAAACCCGTTCTATCAGAAGCACTGTACCAGGCACTCAGGGTACTGACATGGATGAGAGTCAGTCAGATTTGCTTGTCCTGGGCTCTGAGTCTGTGGGAGATACACCACACAGCTGGTACCGCTCTGTAGAAGCATGGTTACAGTGGAAGTTAGAACACACTTCTGTGAAACACCGAGGGAGAGGCTGGAATTGCAGGAGGTTGGTAGGTAGGTAGACAGACAGTTAGATATATGCATTTGAACTAGGAGAAATAGAACGAAATCAACTCCCCAGATAGGAAAGAAGAGGTGGGTAGGGACACACCGCATGTGAGTCAGACCAATTTCTGGTCTTATGGAAATGGGAGACTTTGGACTCCTAGAGGGTTACTGTGCTTTATCAGTGACAGAAATAACTATTAATTCTAGAACCACTAGTTTGGATCAGGGTTATGCAAGGCATTTTTTTTTTCTGTTTCTTATAGTGCTCAGGATTGACCCAAAAGACCTTGTACATGCTAGGCAAGTGCTCTACTCCTGAGGTACATCCACATTAATTGATTTTTTTTTTTTGGGTGGGGGAATGGCCTAGAACTCTCTATATGGACCATACTAGTTTCAAATCCATAGACATTCTTTCCCTCTGCCTTCCAAGTGCTGGGAATAAAGGTATGCAACTTTTGGGACAGACTCTCTCTGTGTAGCTGGGGCTAGCCTTAAACACTTTTCCTCCTGCCTCTGTCTCCCAAGTGCTGGGATAGCAGGCCATGCCTAACTGCCCAGTGTGTTTTATATATGCTTATTCTTTATGTCAATCATGTGAGGTGTGGGGGCTATT
This sequence comes from Lophiomys imhausi, assembly GCA_907164525.1. Lineage (NCBI taxonomy): Eukaryota > Metazoa > Chordata > Mammalia > Rodentia > Muridae > Lophiomys > Lophiomys imhausi. The sequence goes on from CAJQZJ010036196.1 coordinate 6,218, forward strand.
ATTGTCTTCATTTTAAATGAGGAGATGGCATCTCAGAAAGGTTGAGAGTTACCTTGGCTTAGACAATTGATGAGTGGCAGAGGCCGATTCAAACTCGAAGCCTCAGAATTTCCCAGTGCACCTTGCTGCACCCCAGGCTAAGAAAGCAGCAACAGGGGTGGGAATGACCACCAAGAGCTATCTGGTAAATAGAAACAGCAAGAGTTTTAGCCATGTGAGAATGTTGCAAGAGACTAGAAATAAAGTCCAAGGTGGACTTCCTAGCATGGCTAATTGGTGAAATGATGTGGCTAGTCAAGTCAAGATAGGCCGTGCATGGATGAATCCATGTGTATCAAGAGCTCATCAGGTTAGAGATACCTAGTGCTCAAAGGGAGTTCAAGTCAAGAGCTGGTGCTTCAGGGGGTCATTGTATGCTACAATCTTGTCAAACCCTGAGGGAACAAAATCTTGCACACCTTCTGTGGCTCTGGAGCTTTGCTCCTGTTGCTCCCTCAGTCTGGAAGTTCTTCCTGGAGCTTTTCTAACTGCCGACAGCCTGTGCATCCTTTAAGATCATCAGTGCAAACTTCAACCGTCCTGTGAAGCTGCACCCCTCCCACTTCCCTGTGCTCCCCAAGTTCTTTGTCTGGCCCCTTATTGTATTTTACTTTGTTCTTCCAGGGACTGTTTCTCTTCTTTTAGCTTCTAAGCCCATTGAACACAGTCTCCCTGCATCAGGTACTCAGTTGGAGGCTTAGAGAGTGAATTGAACTGGACTCCACTGAAAAATCTGTTGTTTGGAGAGAACAGGCAGGGATTCCCAAGGCCTTTCCTCCTGTTTAGTTTCTATATCCTTTCCCTCAGTTACATGGTTCTTTTTCTGTTGTGCTTAGACTAAGTGGAGAATCCCCCTTCCTTGGAGACACAAAGCAAGAAACACTGGCAAATATCACTGCTGTGAGTTACAACTTTGATGAGGAATTCTTCAGTCAGACAAGCGAGCTGGCCAAGGACTTCATTCGGAAGCTTCTTGTGAAAGAGACCCGGTAAGAGGAGAGAGAAAGACTGGTCTCCAGGTACTCGCTTTTTCCTGTTGCCTTCACAAGACGCGCCAGTCTGCCCTCACTTTGCCATCTGTGTCATGGAGTTCAGTCTGGTCAGGTGCTGAGAAGTGTCACTGGCTATGACTTGGCATTTGTCTTGTCTTATCTTTATTTTTTTTGCCTTCATCTCCTCCTGCCAAAATACAAATGATTCTGCACGAGCATACACATTTATGCACTTGCATGCATGTGTGTGTGTGTGTGTGGGAATCAGGGTTAATGTGTGCAGTCTTCCCTATACCTATGCAGGACTCTGACTTAAAAGGGAAACTGTGAGCATTTTGAAACCTGTTCACATTGGGAGTGCAGACAGGCCGGCCCAGAGTGGTTGGGATAGTGGGCCTGATGATACATACTAATCCTACCTCTGTTTCAGGCCCCAGGTTGAGCCATGAGGCTGTATGGCCAGGGAAGGGGTATGGGCAAGAAACTGTGTGGTGAACTACATATAACCTTTCTGTGTGAGCATCAGAGAAACACCTGGATGGGCAGGGACGTGCCACAGACTATACAGGGTTATGTCCTCTGGTTTTCACAGAGCAGAGAGAACCAGAGTGGGGTCCTGTGACATGCAGAAGGCCTGATTTCCCTATGCAGGGCAGTGCTGGGGTTGGGGTGCCTACCCATACGAAAAGCAACAAAGGGCAGAGGGGAGACCTGGGAGGCAAACACCAAGACAGACATCAGAGATTTGGCACTGGAGAGCTGGCTTTCAGAGGCATCTGGAAGCTCAGTAGAGGGTGGCAATCAGGCCCTTCAATGTTGGAGCTGAAGCTGAGGGCTTGAGCCTGGATCACTTTCCCGAGAGTGTTGGAAATGCAGCCAGTTTCCAGCCATCTCGGCATCTGTACTGCTTCGCTGGACACAAAGAATGTCCAGAAAGTGAGACAGTGACTGCTGCTCCCAGCAAGTGTCCTCATGGATTATCTGTTTCTTTGTCTTCATTGCAGGAAACGGTTTACCATCCAAGAGGCTCTCAGACATCCCTGGATCATGGTAAGGGCGTGGTGATGCATTCCAGTCAGCAGGGTGTCTCTCTTTTGCCTGTTGCAGTTGGATACAAATGGTGTTTAGAGGCCTTTGCTTGATCTAGGATGCTGGTCAAGGGTCTGCAAAGGACATCTGCTTGTTCAAATGGGGTTTTGCTGGCTCAGTACTAGAGTGCTTGCCTCGGTTGCATGAGGCTGTGAGTTCCACCCAGATCACCGCAAAAACAAACAAAAACAAATAAAACAGGATTATGCTGCCTTAAGTTTGTATTTCATGGGTTCAGAGAGCCAATAAAAAACCATCACAGACCTCAGCAAAGACACTTTTTCTTCAGAGGTCGTCTTATAAAATGTTCTTTATTGGGGATCGCATCTCTGTCACTTTTCACTGGAAAAATCAGGTTGTAGACATAGCTCTGGTCACTGAAACCTTGACTGTGTAATCAGGTATATTTCATAGTCTGACTTCCAGGCTCTCACTATAGGATGAAATACGAATTAGTCGTGTGGCTTCTGTAGGTACTATGTGGCCTCAGGAATTGGGTCCTGAGACAGAAACCTGGTAGGAAAGAGAAGCCAAAATTCTGTTAGCACAATTCTGTTCTGTGTTGGAGGGTCAGGACAGAAAGTGAATCTCCGCCTAACTCTGCTTGTAGTGAAGGGCCACCGGTTTTCAGAGTCTTGAAGTCTGGTGTGACAGATACATTGGGAGGGACAGTGGGACTCAGAACAAGGCTCCAGCCCTGGTTCTGTGGGCTGACTAGCTGAACGCTCCTCAGACTACCTTCATTGTTCACGGAGAAGGCCCATTGGGGTGATCTGAGTATAGATAAGAAGGGTAGAAACCTATAGATGGTTAAGTTCAAGTTCATTTACCCCCTGGAGGATGGGGAAGGTCAATAACCTTGCAGGTTTAATGTGCCCAGAGCCCAAAGCTAGAGAGCCTCTTGGGCTCCTTTCTGCTGAGAATGTTGAATTTTGCCAAGGCTGCAGGAGTCCTGAAAGGCAGATACCCTCAGCCTTCCTCTGCCTGCCATAGTCTGCATGTTTCAGCCCTTGAGTGGATGTTTGCAGAGCCCTAGCTGTAGCCTGCTTATCTGTGTGAGCTACTGTTAAATTTTATGTGTGTGACCCTCTCTAATGGCCATTGAAACCCCTGTCCAGAAGTGAGCATGCAGGCAGTACCCCCACATTCCTTAATGTTTCTTGCCGTCTTGTTATGTGTTGGGTGGGGAGTGCTAGCCTCACCCTGGCTCTCCCTACCATGTCTTGACATGAGCAGTGAATGCCAAAGAGGCCATGTATGTGCCTTCCGCCTGCAGCTCGGACTGCCCTGTGGAGCACATATTATGTTAATATTCTGGTTCTTCTGTCTGAACACCTACTAGTCAAAAGGAGAAGCCAGAGCCCCCGAACAGTGGAAGACACAACCTGCTCAGCTGAAGACCAAACACCTAAGAGAGTATACCCTCAAATGCCACTCAAGCATGCCCAACAACACTTACGCCAACTTTGAGCGTTTTGCCCATGTGGTAGAGGATGTGGCTCAGGTGGACAAGGGATGTTGTGCCCTAGCAGGAGCCCATGATACCCTGCAGGATGATGTGGAGTCCTTGGTCTCCATCTACAATGAGAAGGAGACCTGGTACCGAGAGGAGAACGAGAATGCCCGCCATGACCTGTCCCAGCTCAAGTATGAGTTCCGCAAGGTGAAGTCCCTGAAGAAGCTCCTGAGGGAAGACATCCGGGCCACAGGGGCCAGCCTCGGGGGCGTGGCCAGGAAGCTAGACCATTTGCAGGTGCAGTTTGAAGCTCTTGGGCGGCAGCTCTCAGCAGACATCCAGTGGATGCAGGAACTGGTGGGCAGCTTCCAGTTGGAGAGTGGGAACACAGATGGCTCCATGTTCCACCGGGACACCAGTGAGTCCCTATCCGAGCTGCTCAACAGATCACATGCAGAGGGAATCCTGGCTGGCTTGAAGTTCCGACTGCCGGAATCTAGTCAGTAGTGCCTTCCCGGTGTTTTGTAGAAGCATGTGGTCTTCCCCTCTACTGGGGCTTCCAGGTGGAATTATCCTGCAGGGTGTGTATTTGCAGCCTTACTCCCTGAGAGTTCTCCAGCTGCTGGAGTACTAGTTAGTGACTCACTCTGCACCTCCTTCACCAGCCTGTATTTCTGAGAGGGCACTGGCAAAGCAGCTGAGCTAAGGAAACAATTAGAAAATATATCCCCCCCAGCATGCCCTTCGCTGGGGGGTATCTGCCGGTCCCCCCAGGAGATACTTGATAACTGGGTAATGATGATGGATTGGCTCACCTCTCAAATTCCGTCTGCATGCTGTATAAATGAAGATCTTCAGAAATGATTGCCACGACTAAGAATAACTTGCTCAGCAGGGTACTTTCGTGTTACAGAGTCAGGGCTTTAAAATACACAGAGAAAAGATTAACTTTCTCCTGAATTGTCTTCTCACTCACCAAATCTTTATGTCTG
>CAJQZJ010036197.1:0-10792 GCA_907164525.1 Lophiomys imhausi
TGTGGGACTAGAGGCCTTTGTAGAGTTAAACTTTCCAAGAACTGGCGTCACCGTTTCCTCTTGAAGGAGTTTATTGTGTAGATTTAAGATCGCTTCCCTATCTTGATTCCCAACATAAATCTCTCTCTCTGAAGTAGCTTTTGATTTCCTGAAAAGGAAAGAGGCCGGTATCTGCCAGGTGCCAGAACCACCACCTGCCTCTCCTGAGAGCCTGAACTTCTCTCACACATTGGAGCTATCAGCTCCAGCGGGACCCTGGCCTTGCTCTTTCCTCTGTTCCTCTCACCCTTTGTCCCAGCCTTTCTGTCCTATACTCTAGAAATTCCCCTGTGGGATCTGGTCCAAAGGTTGGAGGATCACAAGAAAATTCCTCTGCACAGAGGAAAGGAATGAAAGTTGAGAATGAACTCATCATGTGCCTTCTATGGGAACTGGAGTGTTTCAGAGGTAGAGGGAGTAGCCTCTTCAAAAGCAGCTTGAAGTATTTTCTCTATAGGTACCTTGTTCCAGGTCAGACTCTGTCTCAAAAAAAAAAAAAAAAAAAAAGAGAGAAAGAAAGGAAAAGAAAAGAAAAAGAAAAAGAAAAGAAAGACAACAAGGCAAAATTTGAGAGAACTAGAACGTGGGCTGGAGAGGTGACTTAGTGGTTAAAAGTGCATACTTTTGGCTGGACATGGTGTGTGCCACACCTTCAATCCCTGCAGAGTCAGGAAGATCTCTGGATTAATTTCCTAGGGCTGATAAGATAATGGTGGGTAAAGCACTTGCCATGCCTTGTGATCTGTTTGGATCCCCACAGCCCACTGAAAGCTGTGTGTGGTCTGTAAGCTCAGGGTTTCTACAGAAGGTGAGGAGCAGACAGGTGGGTCCCCAGGAGCTGATGGGCCAAACCTGGCATACATAGGTGAACAAGAGATCACAGAGAGAGAGAGAGAGAGAGAGAGAGAGAGAGAGAGAGAAATGAAAGCAATTGCTGTGTGAGAATAAGTTGGTGTTGGGCATGCTGGTACACACCTATAATCTCAGTAATTGGGAGGTGGAGGCAGGAGGATCTGGAGCTCAAGGCCATGATAAGCTAACAGGGAGCTTGAGTCCAGCCTGTACTGCATAAGATCTTGTCTGAAAAGCAAATAGATGTTTCTAACTCAGTAAACCGAGACCAGGAGATTGTGAGTTGGAGGCCAGCATAGGCTGTATAGTCAGATCTTGGCTCCCCAACTTAAAAAGAAAAAAAGATTCTTGGCTGGATGGTGGTGATATATACCTTTAATCCCAGTAGTTAGGAGGCAGAGGCAGGCCTAAATTCGAGCCCATCCTGGTCTGCAGAGAGAGTTTCAGGACAGCTGAGGCTACACAGAGAAACCCTGTCTTGAACCTCCCCAAAAAGATTCTTTAAATATATACTCTCAAATTCTGTACCTATCTTATTGGACCAGTCCATAAATTACTTGAGGCCCACATTTAATTTGAATATCATTAAAAAAGAGCACACTTTCATGTGTCCATCAGCAGAAAAGAAAAAAAAGTGCCAGTAACGAAAAGCAGAAACCATTTAAGTAACCCTGAGAGAAGAACGGCTAGATAGACAGTAACACAGCAGATGGATTAATACAAAGTGCTGAACACCGAAGTCCATGGACGAAGCAAAAAACAAACAGGAGATAACATTTCAAATACATCCTGGCACCACTTTTAAAAAGCGAGTGGGAAAAAAATCGAAACCATTGTAGGGGTGTCTGCGTGTTGAAGAAGGAGATGTAGGGAAGAGGACAGCAGACATACTCTCTAAATGCTGTGGTTTAGGTTGCTTTCGGGATGAAAAGTTCAGTCTTTCCCAATGTTCCCTCTGTCTTAGCAGTTAGCAGAGCTCCCTCCTCTCGTGAGGTGCCACCATTATTGCATCCTCTTCATTACCACATTCTTAAAACTCTTGGACAAAGTAAAATTCATCATTGGCTTTCTGGGGCCTTGATGCTCTCTGGGTAGCACATGGTCCTCTGGTCTATTTGACAGTCTTCTGTCCATGTCCTCTCTTGTTAACCCACCGTATCTTTGGCTCCGCTTCTCAGCTTCTGCTTCCACTAGTGTATTAATGGCTTCAAATCTGATGCTTGGCCCACTCTCCTCTCCCATAGCCACCTGTCTCCTGGCATGTTTGGCATCCCTTCAGGCTTATAATCATACCTCAGTGACCCCCAAAGATGTCCTCAGATGAAGTCACCTGTAGAGGAAGACGAAGCTCCTCTCTGCCTTCTTCCCCATCACCTCTCATCGATGGTCCTGTCTGGAGTGTCTGTTCACCATACTTCCCACAGCAGGTCATCACCGGTCCTCCATGTCTTCTTCCTGAACCTTCTTCCCATGTTCTTCTTCCTTTGTACCTCCCCCTTCCCTCCTCATCAAGGCTTGTACATGAGTGGTTTCTCCCAGGTTAGCAGGAACTCATGTCTTACCCTGTCTGGGCTACCATAACCAAACACCTTAGACTGGATAGATTATAAACAACAGAAACATATTGACCACAGTTCCAGAGGTTGAGAGTCCCAGATGATGGGGCCAGTGGACCTGGTATCTGGTGAGGGACCTTTTCACATAGATACCAGTGTCTTTGTCTATTCTTCCATGGAAGGAGGGAACATGTTCCCTAGGGCCTATTATAAAGACCTGACTTTATTCATGAAGGTTCTACTCTCATGAACTAATGCCTTGTAAGACCCCATCTTTTTATACTGTTGCCTAAGAATTATATTTCAACATAGACTTTCCATAGAAACACACACAGTCCATAGCAACCTGCTTTCTCAGCATTCTTACATCCAGATTATTTCCATCCACCGTTGGAATATTCCTTCCTCCCTACTGGAGATTCAAGATGGAAACATTTGTCACCAAATACTCTAGAATTCCCTAGAGCCATCTCCTCTCATCTCTACCCTCTCCTGACTACAGACTTAACTTCTTTCAGCTCCGGAAATCGTGAACTATGAGCCGCTGGGACTGGAGGCCGACATGTGGTAAGTGGTGGCCTGGGATCCTTCCAGAGGCAGAAGGCCTCGGCCCCTATTTTAGATGCCTTGCCCCTGAGTGTTTAAACTTATCTTTCACACTCACGTTTCTTAGTCTCCAAGTCTACAGTGTTCTAGGATCAGTAGACATGAGGCCAGGAGGCAGTGAGGCTTGGATCTGTGGACAGTTAAGAGCTTTGTCAGCAGGAGAGAAGCCGAGGCAAGTGCAGGCTTATCCTGGGCTGGCCTCAACTGCTGTAGATAACAGTCAAGTGAGCTCAGTTGGTCAGGCCATCAAGTGTTCCACGGTAGCACCCTATGTCCTAGGCATGTGCTGGCCTAGCAGGACTGCTGTGATCAATTCTTCACATACTTTATTTGAACAATGCCTTACAGTTGGGCCAGCCCATGACTCAGCTTTCTGAGATCCTGCCAGCAGTCCTGTGAGGTTGTTCTTATTATTTATTGTCCTCATTTTATAAGGAAGGTGGGCTCAGAGGTTAAGGGGCATGCTCAGATGACAGAGTCTCTAAATACAGAAGTCAGACCTTGAATTTGGGTCCGTGACTCAATGTGCAAGAGAGTGGGGATTCTAAATTCACCCTGGTCTGTTTCTGAGTTGGGTAGAGAGGGGGTGGAGCTTGAGATGGCATTCAGGAGCCACCTGGAGAAGCAAGTGACTTCTTGTCCTTGCATGGTGACTCCCTTGGGGGTCTGAAGTTGGAATCACACAGTTCTGACAGGACTCTTCTTTGCAGGAGCATCGGCGTTATTACCTACATCCTGTGAGTATCTCCAGCCTTGGGCTGCAGCCCTTCTCAGCTCAGGAGGAGCGGGAGAGGGGCAGGGAGACATCAATAGAAGTGTCACATCCACCCGGCACCCATGGGACACAGAGTGCTCTGAGCTCTACCTCGCACACCTGAGCAGGATTGGAAGTCTGAGAGAGCAGCCCTCCCTCTTCCACAGCTCAAGTCTAAATTTCTTTGTGGCAAGCTAGGGCTGCTGGGCTCAGCCTTCCACAGACCATAGGTGTTCCATGAGACTGTTACTTTATCAGAATCCTTGTGACAGCCCTGAAGCATCCGTACCTATCCTCTTTCCTCTCTTCTCACCCCAGGCCCCTTTCCCTCCCTTTCACACTCCCTTCCCTCCTCCTCCTCCTTTTTTATTTTTATTTTTTTTCCTGCGTAGGGTTTTGTTTTGTTTTGTTTTGTGCACTAGGCCTCATGTGGGGGAGGATACCAGTGTTGTCTCTTTCAGTCTGTGTTGTCATGGCCAGGTATTTAAACTTTGGACCTGTTTCTCTTATCAGAAAAAAAAAAAATAAGAGTCCCAGACTTCCTGCCACAGGAAGTAGGGCAGTCATAGGCCACCTTGTACAAGTTTCTTAGGCTCTGCTTCCGCACACAGGGCAGGTCAGTAGACACTCAGCCCCTCAGTGCTTCCCAGAGAGTTGTCCTCTCATAGCTCACATGGGGAAAGCCATTTTCATGGTAAAAGTAAGCCTATAGCCAGGGCAGTGTTCCAAAGCTGAGAGATTGTTCTCAGCAGTCCAAGCTGGGAGCTCTGACCAGCCCCATGGTGACTCCCCCAGCTGCAGCTGAGGCCCTCAACCCTGGCTGCACCGTAGGTCTGTTAATACCCACCATGGCCCAGGCCCCACACCACATCCACTCACGTAGAATCACTAGGGTTAGGGCCAAGTGCCTTTTAAACGAGCCGGATCTGATGCAAAGCAAAAGCCAAGGACCGGTCCTTTGTAATTCCAGAGCCAGAGATACTTGTCATCTATTTATTCTTAAGTCTTGGGTTACTTTAAAATTCCAGTTTTCATATTGAACTATTAGGGAATTCTACAGCACACACAATCTTCCTCATGACTCCTTCACCTTGATGAGACTTATTTTGTTTTATATTATTTTTCTTTTTTTTGTTTTACTGTGTAGTCCTGGCTTCACTTTTTTTTTTTTTTTTTTTTGTGGCACTAGGAATTGAACCTAGAGTAATTGAACGTAGCAGGCAAATGTGCTGCCACACATTTATATTATATTATTAATATTCTTTGAACCCCTTATTTTTTTTCTTTTTTTGGAGAGAGAGACTCACCAAATTGCCCAGGTTGTCCTTGAACTTGTGATATTCCCCAGGAGCTGGGATTATAGGCCTGGTATGACCAGGCTTGACTGATAAGGCTTCATTGAAAACCTGCTCTATTGCCGGACATGGTGGTGCTGCATGACTTTAATCCCAGCACTTGGGAGGCAGAGGCAGATGGAGCTCTATGAGTTTGAGGCCAGCCTGGTCTACAGAGAGAGTGCCTGGACAACCAGGGCTATAGTGAGAAACCTTGTCTTGAAAAACAAAACAAAAACCCTAACCAACCAACCAAAGAAAGAAAGAAAACCCGTTCTATCAGAAGCACTGTACCAGGCACTCAGGGTACTGACATGGATGAGAGTCAGTCAGATTTGCTTGTCCTGGGCTCTGAGTCTGTGGGAGATACACCACACAGCTGGTACCGCTCTGTAGAAGCATGGTTACAGTGGAAGTTAGAACACACTTCTGTGAAACACCGAGGGAGAGGCTGGAATTGCAGGAGGTTGGTAGGTAGGTAGACAGACAGTTAGATATATGCATTTGAACTAGGAGAAATAGAACGAAATCAACTCCCCAGATAGGAAAGAAGAGGTGGGTAGGGACACACCGCATGTGAGTCAGACCAATTTCTGGTCTTATGGAAATGGGAGACTTTGGACTCCTAGAGGGTTACTGTGCTTTATCAGTGACAGAAATAACTATTAATTCTAGAACCACTAGTTTGGATCAGGGTTATGCAAGGCATTTTTTTTTTCTGTTTCTTATAGTGCTCAGGATTGACCCAAAAGACCTTGTACATGCTAGGCAAGTGCTCTACTCCTGAGGTACATCCACATTAATTGATTTTTTTTTTTTGGGTGGGGGAATGGCCTAGAACTCTCTATATGGACCATACTAGTTTCAAATCCATAGACATTCTTTCCCTCTGCCTTCCAAGTGCTGGGAATAAAGGTATGCAACTTTTGGGACAGACTCTCTCTGTGTAGCTGGGGCTAGCCTTAAACACTTTTCCTCCTGCCTCTGTCTCCCAAGTGCTGGGATAGCAGGCCATGCCTAACTGCCCAGTGTGTTTTATATATGCTTATTCTTTATGTCAATCATGTGAGGTGTGGGGGCTATTATTGTCTTCATTTTAAATGAGGAGATGGCATCTCAGAAAGGTTGAGAGTTACCTTGGCTTAGACAATTGATGAGTGGCAGAGGCCGATTCAAACTCGAAGCCTCAGAATTTCCCAGTGCACCTTGCTGCACCCCAGGCTAAGAAAGCAGCAACAGGGGTGGGAATGACCACCAAGAGCTATCTGGTAAATAGAAACAGCAAGAGTTTTAGCCATGTGAGAATGTTGCAAGAGACTAGAAATAAAGTCCAAGGTGGACTTCCTAGCATGGCTAATTGGTGAAATGATGTGGCTAGTCAAGTCAAGATAGGCCGTGCATGGATGAATCCATGTGTATCAAGAGCTCATCAGGTTAGAGATACCTAGTGCTCAAAGGGAGTTCAAGTCAAGAGCTGGTGCTTCAGGGGGTCATTGTATGCTACAATCTTGTCAAACCCTGAGGGAACAAAATCTTGCACACCTTCTGTGGCTCTGGAGCTTTGCTCCTGTTGCTCCCTCAGTCTGGAAGTTCTTCCTGGAGCTTTTCTAACTGCCGACAGCCTGTGCATCCTTTAAGATCATCAGTGCAAACTTCAACCGTCCTGTGAAGCTGCACCCCTCCCACTTCCCTGTGCTCCCCAAGTTCTTTGTCTGGCCCCTTATTGTATTTTACTTTGTTCTTCCAGGGACTGTTTCTCTTCTTTTAGCTTCTAAGCCCATTGAACACAGTCTCCCTGCATCAGGTACTCAGTTGGAGGCTTAGAGAGTGAATTGAACTGGACTCCACTGAAAAATCTGTTGTTTGGAGAGAACAGGCAGGGATTCCCAAGGCCTTTCCTCCTGTTTAGTTTCTATATCCTTTCCCTCAGTTACATGGTTCTTTTTCTGTTGTGCTTAGACTAAGTGGAGAATCCCCCTTCCTTGGAGACACAAAGCAAGAAACACTGGCAAATATCACTGCTGTGAGTTACAACTTTGATGAGGAATTCTTCAGTCAGACAAGCGAGCTGGCCAAGGACTTCATTCGGAAGCTTCTTGTGAAAGAGACCCGGTAAGAGGAGAGAGAAAGACTGGTCTCCAGGTACTCGCTTTTTCCTGTTGCCTTCACAAGACGCGCCAGTCTGCCCTCACTTTGCCATCTGTGTCATGGAGTTCAGTCTGGTCAGGTGCTGAGAAGTGTCACTGGCTATGACTTGGCATTTGTCTTGTCTTATCTTTATTTTTTTTGCCTTCATCTCCTCCTGCCAAAATACAAATGATTCTGCACGAGCATACACATTTATGCACTTGCATGCATGTGTGTGTGTGTGTGTGGGAATCAGGGTTAATGTGTGCAGTCTTCCCTATACCTATGCAGGACTCTGACTTAAAAGGGAAACTGTGAGCATTTTGAAACCTGTTCACATTGGGAGTGCAGACAGGCCGGCCCAGAGTGGTTGGGATAGTGGGCCTGATGATACATACTAATCCTACCTCTGTTTCAGGCCCCAGGTTGAGCCATGAGGCTGTATGGCCAGGGAAGGGGTATGGGCAAGAAACTGTGTGGTGAACTACATATAACCTTTCTGTGTGAGCATCAGAGAAACACCTGGATGGGCAGGGACGTGCCACAGACTATACAGGGTTATGTCCTCTGGTTTTCACAGAGCAGAGAGAACCAGAGTGGGGTCCTGTGACATGCAGAAGGCCTGATTTCCCTATGCAGGGCAGTGCTGGGGTTGGGGTGCCTACCCATACGAAAAGCAACAAAGGGCAGAGGGGAGACCTGGGAGGCAAACACCAAGACAGACATCAGAGATTTGGCACTGGAGAGCTGGCTTTCAGAGGCATCTGGAAGCTCAGTAGAGGGTGGCAATCAGGCCCTTCAATGTTGGAGCTGAAGCTGAGGGCTTGAGCCTGGATCACTTTCCCGAGAGTGTTGGAAATGCAGCCAGTTTCCAGCCATCTCGGCATCTGTACTGCTTCGCTGGACACAAAGAATGTCCAGAAAGTGAGACAGTGACTGCTGCTCCCAGCAAGTGTCCTCATGGATTATCTGTTTCTTTGTCTTCATTGCAGGAAACGGTTTACCATCCAAGAGGCTCTCAGACATCCCTGGATCATGGTAAGGGCGTGGTGATGCATTCCAGTCAGCAGGGTGTCTCTCTTTTGCCTGTTGCAGTTGGATACAAATGGTGTTTAGAGGCCTTTGCTTGATCTAGGATGCTGGTCAAGGGTCTGCAAAGGACATCTGCTTGTTCAAATGGGGTTTTGCTGGCTCAGTACTAGAGTGCTTGCCTCGGTTGCATGAGGCTGTGAGTTCCACCCAGATCACCGCAAAAACAAACAAAAACAAATAAAACAGGATTATGCTGCCTTAAGTTTGTATTTCATGGGTTCAGAGAGCCAATAAAAAACCATCACAGACCTCAGCAAAGACACTTTTTCTTCAGAGGTCGTCTTATAAAATGTTCTTTATTGGGGATCGCATCTCTGTCACTTTTCACTGGAAAAATCAGGTTGTAGACATAGCTCTGGTCACTGAAACCTTGACTGTGTAATCAGGTATATTTCATAGTCTGACTTCCAGGCTCTCACTATAGGATGAAATACGAATTAGTCGTGTGGCTTCTGTAGGTACTATGTGGCCTCAGGAATTGGGTCCTGAGACAGAAACCTGGTAGGAAAGAGAAGCCAAAATTCTGTTAGCACAATTCTGTTCTGTGTTGGAGGGTCAGGACAGAAAGTGAATCTCCGCCTAACTCTGCTTGTAGTGAAGGGCCACCGGTTTTCAGAGTCTTGAAGTCTGGTGTGACAGATACATTGGGAGGGACAGTGGGACTCAGAACAAGGCTCCAGCCCTGGTTCTGTGGGCTGACTAGCTGAACGCTCCTCAGACTACCTTCATTGTTCACGGAGAAGGCCCATTGGGGTGATCTGAGTATAGATAAGAAGGGTAGAAACCTATAGATGGTTAAGTTCAAGTTCATTTACCCCCTGGAGGATGGGGAAGGTCAATAACCTTGCAGGTTTAATGTGCCCAGAGCCCAAAGCTAGAGAGCCTCTTGGGCTCCTTTCTGCTGAGAATGTTGAATTTTGCCAAGGCTGCAGGAGTCCTGAAAGGCAGATACCCTCAGCCTTCCTCTGCCTGCCATAGTATGCATGTTTCAGCCCTTGAGTGGATATTTGCAAAGCCCTAGCTGTAGCCTGCTTATCTGTGTGAGCTACTGTTAAATTTTATGTGTGTGACCCTCTCTAATGGCCATTGAAACCCCTGCCCAGAAGTGAGCATGCAGGCAGTACCCCCACATTCCTTAATGTTTCTTGCCGTCTTGTTATGTGTTGGGTGGGGAGTGCTAGCCTCACCCTGGCTCTCCCTACCATGTCTTGACCTGAGCAGTGAATGCCAAAGAGGCCATGTATGTGCCTTCCGCCTGCAGCTCGGACTGCCCTGTGGAGCACATATTATGTTAATATTCTGGTTCTTCTGTCTGAACACCTACTAGTCAAAAGGAGAAGCCAGAGCCCCCGAACAGTGGAAGACACAACCTGTTCAGCTGAAGACCAAACGCCTAAGAGAGTATACCCTCAAATGCCACTCAAGCATGCCCAACAACACTTACGCCAACTTTGAGCGTTTTGCCCATGTGGTAGAGGATGTGGCTCAGGTGGACAAGGGATGTTGTGCCCTAGCAGGAGCCCATGATACCCTGCAGGATGATGTGGAGTCCTTGGTCTCCATCTACAATGAGAAGGAGACCTGGTACCGAGAGGAGAATGAGAATGCCCGCCATGACCTGTCCCAGCTCAAGTATGAGTTCCGCAAGGTGAAGTCCCTGAAGAAGCTCCTGAGGGAAGACATCCGGGCCACAGGGGCCAGCCTCGGGGGCGTGGCCAGGAAGCTAGACCATTTGCAGGTGCAGTTTGAAGCTCTTAGGCGGCAGCTCTCAGCAGACATCCAGTGGATGCAGGAACTGGTGGGCAGCTTCCAGCTGGAGAGTGGGAACACAGATGGCTCCATGTTCCACCGGGACACCAGTGAGTCCCTATCCGAGTTGCTCAACAGATCACATGCAGAGGGAATCCTGGCTGGCTTGAAGTTCCGACTGCCGGAATCTAGTCAGTAGTGCCTTCCCGGTGTTTTGTAGAGGCATGCGGTCTTCCCCTCTACTGGGGCTTCCAGGTGGAATTATCCTGCAGGGTGTGTATTTGCAGCCTTACTCCCTGAGAGTTCTCCAGCTGCTGGGGTGCTAGTTAGTGACTCACTCTGCACCTCCTTCACCAGCCTGGATTTCTGAGAGGGCACTGGCAAAGCAGCTGAGCTAAGGAAACAATTAGAAAATATATCCCCCCAGCATGCCCTTCGCTGGGGGGTATCTGCCGGTCCCCCCAGGAGATACTTAATAACTGGGTAATGATGATGGATTGGCTCACCTCTCACATTCCATCTGCATACTGTATAAATGAAGATCTTCAGAAATGATTGCCATGACTAAGAATAACTTGCTCAGCAGGGTACTTTCATGTTACAGAGTCAGGGCTTTAAAATACACAGAGAAAAGACTAACTTTCTCCTGAATTGTCTTCTCACTCACCAAATCTTTATGTCTG
>CAJQZJ010036214.1:0-11147 GCA_907164525.1 Lophiomys imhausi
CCCCCCCCCCACAAACAGAGGAGACAGGAACATATATTCAGGAAACTATGAAATGTTAAGCAACATATGTCATCTGCCCTGAGGCCACACTAATAAAGCACGAGCCCTGAAGCAAAAAAGCAGTGGGTGAATAAAAGCCTTGGAAAGTAACTCTAAACCACAGAGACAGATGATGGCAGCAGAAGAAGAGCAGCCTAAGATATGCTAACCAAAGAGCAAAGCATGAGGCGAGCTTGGGCTGAGGAGACAATAAACAATAACGGTGGCTTGGAAAAACTGACTGACCATAGCAGCAGGAGCAAAGCAGCTGTGAAGAAACCTCAGAGATAGAGGCTACATTTCTGAGGAGACTGTGTAGAGATGAATCCCTGTTGAGGAAGCCAAGGAACTCCTATAGGCCTTAAAGCCTGGCAAGGTCTAGAAGCCAAAGACTGGACCGTGAAGCATGCAGGAGCTGAGGAGACTGTGAAACTGACCACACTAGTCCATTAGCAACGTTAGGCCCGGAGGAGGCTGAGCCAAGCTGAAGATAATTTTGCTGTGATTGCCAGAGACAGACTACTGAAACCAAGATGCCCACATGAGCCTGAGTTAGGGAATTTTAATATCTTTTCAAGAGAGTTAAAATAGGATTGGTTATATGTTCTTAGGTATTAAGTGTTTATAGATATTAGATAGTGTAGGTTATAGGATATGTGTGTTTTATAGGTGTTTGTTAAGTATTAATAAATATAAGTGTTTTAAATAAAAGTTTTCTGTTACAGGGGCCAGTCCTGGGCAGGTGGTCCTAGGTCCTTTAAGAAAGTGGTCTGAAAATCGATGCGGTAATGTATGGAGAGAAAATGGGAACTGTCCAGGCAGACACTGGTATGTCATTTCTTAGTTTGGGAAGCTGCAGGCCCTGTACTTCCTATAAAATCAGATATATTTATCCCTCTCAGGTCTCTGAGGTGGTTGAAGAACAGATATCTAGAGTCTCATAATTAAATTTTGAGTTGTTTAGGAGTCAAGAGAGTGTTATAGATCTAAGAAGATACTTTTAAAATTGTGTTGCAAGTTAGTATGAATGTTGAGTCAGATATAGAACTTTATAAACTCATGGAGATGGTTAGATAGTAGAATGTTAAAGTCAGGTACCAAGTACATATGGACTGGAATGTACGTTAAGCCATATAACCCTCATAACTGTGGCCTAATTACCTCTGTTGTTTTGTATTGTATTTATTATTATAAGAGAAAGAGCCATTTGTTGGACTGAAAGGGGAAACTGTAGGGGAAAATAAGATATACCTTAAACTTAAAAAAAAAAGGGAAGAGGATGGGGGATGAGGGTGGGAGGGTAGGACTGGAGGGGGGAATAGGGAGGGGACTGCGATTGAGATGTAACTTGAAGAAATAAAAAATAAAGGAAAAAAAAAAGAAAGTGGTCTGAGCAAGTCATAAGGGGCAAGCCAGCAAGCAGCATCCCTCCATGGTTTCTACATCAGCTCCTGCCTCCAGGTTCCTGCCCTGCTTGAGTTCCTGCCCTCACTGGCTTTGATGATGAACTGTTATATGAAAACAAGCCCTTTTCTCCCCAAGTTGTTTTTTTTTTTTTTTTGTCATGGTGTTTCATCACTGCAATAGTAACCCTAACACTAAGGGCCATTTGAGGGGTCATATGGAAACCTACTGCAGTGGTGTCTTAAAATGTATATCTCGCCGGGCGTGGTGGCGCACGCCTTTAATCCCAGCACTTGGGAGGCAGAGGCAGGCGGATCTCTGTGAGTTCGAGGCCAGCCTGGTCTACAAAGCAAGTCCAGGACAGCCAGGGCTGTTACACAGAGA
Source organism: Lophiomys imhausi (assembly GCA_907164525.1). Lineage (NCBI taxonomy): Eukaryota > Metazoa > Chordata > Mammalia > Rodentia > Muridae > Lophiomys > Lophiomys imhausi. Next base: position 1,828 of record CAJQZJ010036214.1, read on the forward strand.
AACCCTGTCTCGAAAAAACCAAAAAAAAAATGTATATCTCTATGAAAGAAATCTAAATGGAGTCACAAAATAATAGAGTATACAAAGCTCCAATTAAATATCTCTCACCGTCAGTGAAATGCTAGTGCAAGGAATTGAAGACATCTAATTGAGTTTGGTCCCTTTGGGGGGCCAAAGGGACCCCATAGAAACCCCCAAATGATTCAGGCTGTCTGATGTCCTCTAAAGGCTGAGGGTAAGGCCCTATTGCTAGAGATAATGCGTACGTATCTCATTGAACATGGAGAAGTCAAGCTGGTGCCTAACTAGAGCCTTCAGTCCTACTGACTAGTGTCCGTGGTACTGAAAGGTACTCTTCAGGCTACCAGAGGTGAAAGATAAACACAAACTCTGATGTAAAAGTCTCTTTTATGCATAGGAACTTTTGAAACAGATCCCGCTTAAAAAAAAAAATCAGAGTCAGATGAATCTAAAAATAAGGGCCTTAAAAACTACCCCACTTCAGACCTCACAGCTATCACCCAATTAATATGAGAAATAAGAAGTATATACCCACCCGTATCTCACTATAATGTTGAGACTGACCAAACTTTAGCTAGGCTTCAGAAACCTGGGAATTTTGAGTAGGCCCTAGACCAAACTTCAGGTCTACTTGCAAGTTGAAAAACAATACTCCAATACTAACCCTCCTGAGCTTGGAAGCTCTAAGCATTACCAGGAGGCCAAAGTTCCCTGACTGGGTACAGCCGGTCCCCAAGGCAACAGGGAGAACAATAGAAACAATTGCCAATGGTCATGAGTTTGGAAATGCCCTAATCATCACTAGGAGACTGTCATTAGAAGGCCAAACATTCCTTGTTCTCGGTGTCAAGTTCCTTAACCTTTAGCTAGCACCAATCAATATATATAGATAGAGATGCAAACCAATCAAGGTTGCATCAAGGTTGATGATGCTTGATTCTGCCTTGCTGAAATATATTTAACCTGAATGGAGATTCTGCTCAGGGTCTTCCTCCCTTCTATTGCATGAGGAGTCTGAGATTAGCCCCCAGTGCTGGTGAATAAAATCCTCTTGCTTTTTGCAACGTCCTCGAGTTCCTGGTGATTTCTCAGTCGCCCCAGGTTTGGGTTCAGGAACTCGTTCCTTGACCCTAAGAACGACTTGGAGGGAATGCCACGCAAATGATTCATCTCTGTAGTTGTCGTCTCAGAAGCGTGCTATCTTAGTCTGCTAACCTAGGCCTAATCCTGGAAGGTTCTATTCTCCATACAATCTAATCTGGGCCTAGACTGTTTTCAGACTCTGAGATTTACTGCTGAGTAATCTCACCGTTTCTAGTTCTTTCTAAACTCTAGAAGCTCTGCTGGCTGGTTCAACTCAGCTGTTCTGGCTCAAACTCCTCTCCAAACTGATGATTCAATTGGCTTCTCTCAGCTTCTGACTGAATTGCTCTGCTTTCCCTCAAACTAGCTCTAGCAATCTGTTCTCATCTTCTGGCTCCTTCTCCTTCTCTGGCTTATCTGCCTTCACCTGTGTCTAATTTGTTTTTTCTGCATCCCGTCTCTGTAAAACTGTCCAGGTAGGAGCCGGGTGTGGTGGCACACACCTTTAATCCCAGCACTGGGGAGGCGGAGGCAGAGGCAGGCTGATCTCTGTGAGTTCAAGGCCAGCCTAGTCTACAAAGCAATTCCAGGACAACCAAGGCTGTTACACAGAGAAACCCTGCCTCAAAAAACGAAACAACAGCAACAACAACAAAAATTGTCCTGGTAAAACTCCCTCTGAATTCCATGAACTGAACTTCCACAAACTCAGTTTCACTGCACTGCCTCTCAACTCACTGACTCAAGTCTGAGCAGCACTCATTGATCTGTATGTTTCTGTCTCCTGGGATTAAAAGTATGTCTATAGTCCAGTCATGTTGCCGTGTTGCTGGTTTAAAACTCCTCTACACGGGCTGGAGAGAGGCTCAGTGGTTAAGAGCACTGACTGCTCTTCCAAAGGACCCAGGTTCAAAAGCACCCACATGGAAGTTCATAGCTCTCTGTAAGTGCACGCCTTTAATCCCAGCACTTGGGAGGCAGAGGCAGGCAGATCTCTGTGAGTTCAAGGCCAGCCTGGTGTGCAAAGTGAGTCCAGGACAGCCAGGGCTACACAGAGAGACCCTGTCTCAGAAAGAAAAAAAAAAGCAAAAATTTCAATGAAGTCCAACATGTTAAATTTTTACCTAAAGCCCAAACACTTTTATTCATGATCTTTTCACTGAGTCAAAAATTCTTAGTTGACAGTTTTCTTACATTAAATAGCTTGAGGATGTCATTCTAGTGTTTTCTAGATTCCTGTTTCCACTAGAGTCAACCATTAAGTGTGTCATGGGATGTACTGTTCATGTTCTGCAGCTCTCCAGGGTCTGTCTTCATTCTGTGTCCACCAGCTTGAGTATGATCTATGTAGATGTCATTTCCTTTATGTTTATTTCATTTGGTGTTTCCTAAACTTCTTGGATCTGTGCGTGAACATTTTACATCAAAATTGGGCCATTTCCAGTTGTTTTTCTTTTAATTTTTTATTTTTATTATGTGTATGGGTGATTTGTCTGCATCTATGCACCACATGCGTGTCTGGTACCTGAGGAGGTCAGAAGATAGCATAAGATCTCCGGGGGCTGAAGCTACAGGTGGATATTTGATCACACTGTGAACCCCGAGATTGTGAACTGGAAAAAAAAAAACTTTTTCTAGTTGTGGTGTGGCTCAGCCTTAGTACACATCTTTAATCCAAGAGCTTTCTGTTTATTGTAAACAGAATTAAGTAAAGTCATCCATAGGTCAAGAGGTGGGGCAAGCAACCAGTTGATAGGGAATGAACACTGGAAAAAAAAAAACAGAGAGAGAAGAAGAAGTCAGGAGGACAGACAGATGCACAGGTAGAAGAAAGGAGGGATATTCAGTTTGAAGGGGTTTTGGAACAGTGTGGAGAAGGAGAAAGAGCTTTTCCTTCTAGGACTTCGGCTAAGGAGGAAGGTCAGCTGGGTGCTTTCTCTGTCTCTATGGGCTAGCAGACTTTCACCCCAGCATCTGGCTCCCTAGTCTTTATTGGAAAAATGGAACATTCAAGGTTTTGTTTAAAAACAACATATGGTCATGAACTACCAAGAGTGTTAGGAATCAAACCTGGAACCTTTGGAAGGATAGTCAGTGCTCTTAACCACTGAACCACCTCTCCAGCCACCCCCTGCTTTTTAAGTGTTTTCTTGGCTATTTCTCTCTCTCTCTCTCTCTCTCTCTCTCTCTCTCTCTCTCTCTGTGTGTGTGTGTGTGTGTGTGTGTGTGTGTGTATGTGTGTGTCTGTTTTTTTTTCTTTTTTTTTAATTTTTTTTTTTGGTTTTTCAAGACAGGGTTTCTCTGTGTATCCTTGGCTGTCCTGGACTCGCTTTGTAGACCAGGCTGGCCTCGAACTCACAGAGATCCACCTGCCTCTGCCTCCCGAGTGCTGGGATTAAAGGCATGCGCCACCACGCCCGGCTGTGTGTCTGTTTTTGTCTCTCTCTCTGACACTAATTACATACATGTATGTGGGGAGTTGTAGTTTTTTTGTCCCACTTTTTGCTCTTTATCATAGGTAATGCTTTTGGTCTTAAAACTCACTGGTTCTCTCTTCTGTTACCTAATATCCTCTGCTGTTCCCCTCTGAGTTTTCATCTGGTCCCTGTGTTTTCCAGCTCTAGAATCCCCACTTGATTCTTTCATGGAGTTTCAGTTTCCCTGGTAAGAGGCTGTCTTAATTACTTTCCTACTGCTATGACAAAACACCATGACCAAGGCAACTCATAAAAGAAAGCATTTAATTTAGGGCTCACAGTTCCAGAGGGAAGGAGAGTTCATGACCATCATGGTGAGGGGCATGTCAGCAGGCAAGTAAGCATAGCGCTGGGCAGTAACTGAGAGGCACCCCCAATGACACACCTCCTCTAACAAGGCCACATGTCCTAATCCTTCCCAAATGGTGGAGTCACCAACTATGAAACAAACTTTCAAATATATGAGTCTATGCATGCATTCTCATTCAAACCACCACATTCCCCCAACAGGCTAGAACAAAAAGAAGCAAACACCCCCAAGAGGAGCAGAGGAGAGGAAATTATCAAACCCAGGGCTGAAATCAACAACTTAGAAACAAAAAGAACAATACAAAGAATCGACAATACCAAGAGTTGGTTCTTTGAGAAAATCAACAAAATAGACAAGCCCTTCGCTGAACTAACTAAAAGGCAGAGGGAAAACACCCAAATCAACAAAATCAGAAATGAAAAGGGGAAAATAACAACAGACATTGAGAAAATCCAAAGAATCCTTAGGTCCTAGTTCAAAAACTTGTACTCCACAAAATTGGAAAATCTAAATGAAATGGACAATTTTCTTGATAGAATCCACCTACCAAGGTTAAATCAAGAACAGGTAAGCAAATTAAACAGTCCTATAACCCTTAAGGAAATAGAAGATGTCATTAGAAGTCTTCCAACCAAAAAAAGCCCAGGCCCAGATGGTTTCAGCACAGAATTCTACCAGACATTCAAAAAAGAGCTAACACCAATATTCTTCAAACTCTTCCACAACATAGAAACAGAAGGAATACTGCCAAACACATTCTGTGAGGCCACAGTCACCCTGATACCTAAACCTCACAAAGACCCAACGGAGAAAGAGAATTTCAGACCAATTTCCCTTATGAACATGGATACAAAAATATTTAATAAAATACTTGCAAACCGGATCCAAGATCACACCAAAAGTATATATTCTGGGTCTATGTATTAAACTAACTCAGATATTTTGAAAACTTGTTCTTTAAGCAGAAGTGAAAGATCTGAAGTTTGGGATTTGTGATAACTTTGTAGTCATGTAAAACTTAAGTGCTTTGTGCCTCTCCAAATGTGCTTATTCTAATAAATGGTGCAAAAGCCAAAAAAAAAAAAAAAGGAACAGACAATCCCTTCGGGCTTTTTTTAAAAACCAGGATTAGCTGATTGGAATCTTTCTCAGAGAGCATCATTCCCTTTACTCCATTTGTCCTTAGCTCTTTCAGCACAAACTAAGGGTCCAACGTTAAGTTTCCTGGTGCTCTTTTTCTTCTCAAGCTGTACATTTTGTATTTCTTTTCACCTGACTTGCTCTTTTTCACTGTAGGTTTGCATAAGATTGATCACTAATAACCACTTGACGCAGTCAGTACTAAGTTGTCTTGAAATCTCCTCTGTCATCAAAATTAGTCCAAAGTTCTTCAATTTAGCCTCAGGCAGATTCTTAGGACAAAAGTAAAACATTCATGTTCGTTGACAAAATATCGTAAGAATTCTCTCTAGCCCAGTCGCTAATTTTGTTTTCCTCTGAAACCCCTTGTGCTGGTCCTACATAGTCCACACAGCCCCCAGCACTGTCTTCCATCATGCTTAAACTGGGAAGGTCCATTAAGTCCCGCTTACGGTGTTTTTTCCTAGTTAGGCTACTATTACCTACTCTGGTGAAACAGCAAGACCAAAATCAACTGGGGAGGAAATGGTTTATTTGGTTTATACGTTCATACCACTGTTCATCACTGAAGTACTGAAGGCTTTTGTATCTTAAAGATTGTTCACTATTACAAGGACATAAAGGCATTCTGTGCTTTCCTATGCAAGTGTCTATTTTCCCATGTCAGTCTTTAAACAATCTAAAATTACTCGGTGTAGAGTGAGAATCTGTTTTTATCTTTTCACCTAGCTAGTCCACTTGCACACCTTTCCTCATTGATCTACAGTGCTGTAAGTCAAGTGTCCACAAACGTGCCTGGATCTGGGTGTTTCTTTTTTCCCACTTGTCAGTGTCTGCGTTATAACCACCTTTTTATTGCTGTGACAAACAACTTGTATATTTATTTTGGCTCATTGTCCATGGCAAATTGGGCCAATTGCTTTGGTCCTGTGGCTGCATCGTAGCTACAGAGTGTGGAAGAGGAAGTTATTCACTTCATGGACAGAAGAAAAAGAGGAAAGAATGGATTGTGGTCCTAACATTTCATCCAAGGTCAATGACTAGACGACTCCCTACTGTACCTCATCTCTAAAGCTTCTATCATCTCCAGTAGTACTATGGTATGAAGACTAACCCTTTAATGGGCTTCTGGGGGACTTACCTAAACCACAGCAATATGTTTGTCCCTGAATACCTATTATATGGTATTGTTAATGCTTTCTAATAAATGTCAGTATTTAGTTGGACAGTTTTCCTTTTCTTTGACAATACCTTCACTATCCTTATACTTTTGACCTTAGAATAAGTATGTCAAATTTCTTACAGAGTCCTGCTTGACTCTGTGGAATTTCATCCTATGAATAGGCCAACTAGGAAGAAATAGTATTTTAGGACACTAAATCTTCTAGTCATTAGCAAATTTGTTCTCTTCATTTCTCTACATGTTATTTTTTTATAATGTTTTGAAATATTTTCTGTAAAAGCCTTAAAAGGTAAATTCCTGAGTAAACAGACAACTGTGTCTATCTACCGAAGACAGAATGGTACATTTTAGGTATCTGCAAATTTAGGGAAGTCAGTACCAGGATCAAAAGGCTGACAAGTGTAATTTGTCCTTCATGATGTTTTACTACACATGCAATACTTATTTTTTTAACATCATAAAGTATAGAGTAATTGGCAATGGACTTATCTCAGCCTTGCTATGGATAGGAACAAATACCCAACCAAGAACAAAGAACATAAATATAGTCTGAAACAAAGAAAAAGCAGAAGAATTAAGTCAAGGGCTCATGTGGGTCAGGCTCTTAAAAGAGATGTAGGCTCTATTACTGTGTTTCAAGCATGATGAGGTATCACTGCCAGGCACTTACAAATAAAGACCCAACCACAGACCTTTCAAAGACAAAAAAACTTAGCTTTGAGGCACATTATCTTTGAAAGTTTATTAAGTTAGGGAGTTCATTTCCAAGTTATTAATTTTTAACATATTGTTTGTCTACTTCTACATAAGAATTATAAGAATTAAGGTGTCTTTTGTTTTGTTTGTTTTTTTTGGGTTTTCGAGACAGGGTTTCTCTGTGTAGCCCTGGCTGTCCTGGACTCACTTTGTACACCAGGCTGGCCTTGAACTCACAGACATCTGCCTGCCTCTTCTTCCAGAGTGCTAGGATTAAAAGCATTCGGCCACCATGCCCGGCCAAATTAAGGTGTCTTATAAATCAATTTAAAAGATGGTTTAAACAAAGAAAAGAAGCTAGACATGGTGGAACACACATGTATTTCCAGCACTCAGTTGACAGAGGCAGGAAGATACTCACAGTAATAACTCATTACTCAGTGAGTAATAAATTAATATCTCTTACTACTAACCTATGTGTGAGTTCCAGGCCAGCCAGGACTACATAGTGAGGCCCTCTCTCAAAATAACAAAAGAAAGGAATAGAAAGAGAAGGGAAGAGAGGGGCGGAGAGGGAAAGGGGAAGGAGGGGAAATGAGAAAAAATGAAAAAGATGGGAGAGAAGTAAAGGAGAGAAAGAGACAAGGTGGTCAAGGAAAAGACATTTGATTAAGTTTGGACTCTGTAGAAGTATTCCTTATTTTTTATAGTTTATAAGAAGGAAGATAAACATAAAGCATAGTAACTTTCTCACTGATCAGGAGACAAATGAGTTATATATAAATAGGTAAATAATGCAAGACTAATAAATTACTTTGTACTTTTGAAGAATAAATTCTGTTTCCTATGACAAATCTATTACACGAATTGAATAATTTATTCAATTTATTTATTTATTTATTTATTTATCCAATATTTTATATGGCTTATAATTTAAACTGATGTTTCAAAACAGAAACTTTGTGGTAACTAGTTGACCATCTCAGAGAGTTTGGTTGAACCCTCTCTCAATATGTATTCAAAATACAGTTTCTCTATATATGTGAGTGTAAGTGTGAGTGCGTGTGCACATGCGTTCACATGGGCACACACGGGTGCACACACCTGGTGCTCTTGTGTATTAATAGATAAGCATACACTTACATGCTGTGATCTTCTCCCCACCTGACTGATCCTACAGTTCTTTGTTCCCTGTATCCCTATGGCCCAAGGCATATATCTGTCCTGTCTCTTGACTTACTAAAGGAGAGTGAAAAACAGCATCATCCTTTTGAAAAACCAAAGACCCGATTCCCTTAATCTATACTTTGTGAGACATCTTTAAAAGTCACTGAAGGTTAAAAAGCACATTTTGGTGTTTACGAGTCCTATTGGGACAATGATCACATACGGTTAAGTTACTGCAGAAGATATGACTTACATTCCACTCAAGGGCCCCAGCAGCAATTCCTGACTTTGCACCTATCCCAGCCAGGCCCATATAGTGGCCGCTGCCAATGTTTGAAGAATAAAGGGAAATGCCCATCTGAAAATCAGAAGACAGTGCCTGTCAGTGCCGTTATAGTGCTCATGTAAGATTTCATGTCTACAGGCTGAGAGCGTGTGGCTCAGTCATAGAGCACTCATGTAGCCTGTGCAAAGCCCAGGTTCCATCCCATAACACCTGTGATTCCAACACTTGGGAGGTGGGAGCAAGAGGATCCCAAGTTCAAGGTCATCCTCAGCTCCATAATGAGTGGACATAGAAATTCTGCCCAAGGAATAACCCTTCTGGAGAAAATGTGAAAGTGGAGTTGCATTTTTTTTCTACACAGGGTCTCTCTGGGTATCTCTGGCTGTCCTGGACTCACTCTGTAGACCAGGCTGGCCTTGAGCTCACAGAGATCCACCTGCCTCTGCCTCCCGAGCGCTGGGATCAAAGGTGTGTGCAGTTACAGACAGCAGTGAACTGCCATGTGGGTGCTGGGATTTGAACCCCGGTCCTTTGGAGGAGCAGTCAGTGCTCTTAACCACTGAGCCACCATCTCTCCAGTCCCTGGAGTTGCATCTTTGAGCATCAGTTATTTATTTATTTTGAGACAATTTCTCATGTAGCCCAGGATGTCCCCAAACTCACTATGATGCTGGTCTCCCTTAACACCGATGATTTTTCAGCTAACCAGCGTCGTTCATCCAAGGAACACAATGGTCCCACCGCAGTGGTGCTGGTGGTCTCTTGCTAAACTTCCCTTACAAGTCAAGCTACCATCTGTCTGCATTCATCTCAATACTTGTCTTCTAGGTTCACCAAAAAAACTACCCATTAAGCTTTGAGTCCTAATGACAGAACTGTGTCTGTCACAGAAACAGCCCACTCTCTGTTCCTGATTTCTCCCTTAGTTTGCTTTGTATTACTTGTGGAAAAAAAAAA
>CAJQZJ010036219.1:0-54951 GCA_907164525.1 Lophiomys imhausi
CTGACTGTGTTTTCTTTATTGTTTCTATTTCTATTTTCATGTCTTGTGTGGTTTTGTTCGTTTTGTACATTTCCTTCTCCAGCTTGCTTGTTTTTGTATGAAAATCTTTCATAGCCTTGTCCTTTTCCTGTTCAAGCTCTGTCACCTTGGCTCGGAGCTCTTTAATGGTGTTGTTCCTTGTTTTGAGTTGTAGAATTGTGGCTTCTTTGAATTCCTTCATAGATTTAAGTTCTTCTTGCAGGGACTCTATCACTTTCCATAATGCAGAATTGTCAACGTTTTCATGTGATTCTTTTGGTGTGAGGTCATCCGAATTGGATGAGCTAGGATAATTCTGCTTTGTTGGCGTCATATTTCCTTGATTTCTATTTTTTTTTGACCTTTGGCCATTGGGTGTGTTTAGCTGTCTGTTCTTGTCGTTTTCTGTTCTTGGATCCACAGTGGATGCTTTGGTGCAGGGGATGAGTTACTTGGCTATCTGTCGTTGCTTACAGGGGGATTTCAGGGTCACTGTGGTTTTAATCATCTGAGGCACTGTGAGCTTGTGCAGCCTAATCCCAGGCTGTGAGTAATGGACCGGAATTGTTTCACTGCTCCCAATTCAGACTTCTCTATGTTGTACTCTGAGTTATCAGCCTGTAATGGTTCTGATGGTATTGACCTGTTTGCCCAGTCACAGATTCTGTGGGCTTTGTTTGTCGTCACGGAGGCTGACAGGGTCTGGCTCCACACCTATTATGTCTGGATTTTCCAGAATACAGCTATGGTCCCGATTTCTGGTTTCTCACTAGGATTCTCGCCACAGGCCTGGCCTCTGAGTCTGATTCCCTCCCTGTCTGCGTAGCCGTGGCTCTCCCTGGCTGCTCGGCCGTGGGTGCACAGTGCCCCAGATCCCCTGGCCGCCTGAGTGGACCTCTCGCCCCAGCAGCTCAGCCGTGGGTGAGCAGATCCCTGGCCCAGCCCACGCCTGACTCTCTCCCCAGTTGTCCTGCCGTGGGTTCGCAGGGATTTGACCCTGCCAGCCGGGCTCACTCCCCAGCTGCGCTGCCGTCAGTGCGCGGGATTAGGCTCCTCCCGCCCGCCTTTGTGTTCCCGGTTTCCGTACTCTGTCTGAACCTCCCGCCCTCCACTTCAGGAGCTGGCTGCGGACCACCCGCTGAGTCCCCTGTTTGTTCCTTGCTAAAACTTCCACTATCTCGCAAAATTTTTTAAGTGAGTATAAGTTCTACCTGAGGCGTGGGGAGTCCAATAGGCTAGTGAACTAATGCCAAGTGGCCTCTGATCCTGCCTGCTGTGTGTTGGGATCGATCTTACCAGGCGCCTCTCCAAATGGGAGTTCCCGAATCCCAGGTTTAGTGTCTTCCGTGTCTGTGAGAGATGGGTGAGAGCCTTGCCCTGGGACTTTTAACAGTCCCTTGGGAGCTGTGAGTGTTCCCGGGGGGGGGGGGTTGTCTAGCCCCTCCGGTTTTTGCACAGTGCCCAATAACTCTGTGTTTTTTATGGCTCTCTTTTTTCCCTCGCGTTCAAAATGCGTCAGTGTAGGTCGCCGCCATCTTCCTTCCCCCAACTATCAGATTCTTATACTTTATATTGGGAGACTGCCATAATTGGACTAGCCAGACTATAAACTATCATAAAAAGCAAATTAAATCAAACCCTAGTCCCTTTAATACACACACATATATATATATATATATATATATAAATTCTAGTATTTCTGTTCCTCTATAAAACCCTAATGCACCATACTCCCTCTTTTTGCAACCCTAAAAATCTCATATCTTCCTTTAATGCTATTTAAGATGTCAAAGAAGTAAGTTTTTCTTTTTCCATTTTTAAGTTCAAAATTATAATAGTGTTTATAAACACATGATCTTGTTGTATAAACACACCACAAGATGCAAATACAACCCACTGGATGTTGATTTCTTTGGGAATCACTAGTATCCTGTGTGTGTGTATGTGTGTGTGTGTGTGTGTGTGTGTGTGTGTGTGTATGTGTGTGTGTGTGTATGTGTGTGTGTGTGTGTGTGTGTGTGTGTGTGTGTGTTCTGGAGGTCAATGTTGAGGTCTCTTCCTGTATTACACTTTACATTTATTTGTTTATTTATTTATTTATTCATTATTTTGAGACAGGTATTTTATCAAACACGGGGCTTACTGATTGTCTAGATTGATTATTAACCACATCCATGGCTTCTGTTTCTGCCCTAGTAATGCTGATGTTACAAACACACATTTCCATACTTGACTTTTTTATGGGGTTGCTGAAAATCTGAACTTGGTCCCTCGGGCTTGCATGACAAGCACATTACTGACTGAACTGTTTCCCAGATCCACAATCAATATATTTCATTGGGATAGTTTGAGCTTTGCTGCCAGCCCACGGTGTCCATTGGAAGTAGGTGATGTCTAGTGGAAGGAAGTTAGGTCATGTGGTATGTGCCTTTAGAGTGCTGTTGGGACTCCAATCCTTCCTGTCTTTCTTCGTGTTCTCATGAGGTAAGCCTCTTCTTCTACCACATTCTCTTGCCACTGAGAAATGGGAAACAGGACATGTGACCACGGACTGAATCATCCAACGCTGAAAACCAAAGCAGATGTTCCATCCTGTGAGTCATCTGTTCAGTTGTCACCATGATGAAAAGCTGACAGACACGTTTTTCTTCTTGACAATGTGTAGCACCAGATTGGATCATAGACCATCTTCACCAAGGCTTCCAAAAGTTCTGCTTACCTCCAACAACAAAATGCTAGACAAAAATAAATATTTATCAGTAGTGGGATTTGCCCTCAACATATAAGACAAATGGAGTTACTGGATTGAACACTTATGCTCTTAGAGAGACTCTTCTGGAGGGGATAGTGCTCATGAAAATTTAAAATAAAACAACAAACTATAATTTATTACTTTCTGGCCTCATTTCTATTCAAGCTTACACATGCTCTCTGCTCCTAGGCAGAATTTTGCAGGGGAAAGAAGGTGGTATACAAAGAAGAAAATTTATTTTTTTTAGTGCTGAGGGGGACATAGGCTCAGTAACTTTAGTTTCTGAGAAGTCAAAGGACTGGATGGTAGTTCATCACAGAGAGAAATCTGACCCCGACATGACTTTGATGCTGTTGGTAGCCAGAGGTGGTTAAGGGAATAAAAGAAGAAAGATGGAGGGAGGGAAGGCAATGGAGAGAGGGGTGAGACAGAGACATAGGAGGTAGACAAGGGGAGACAGAAAAAGAAAAAGACAGGCAAGACAGAGTGAGGAAAGATGAGAGAAACAAAAGTAATCAGAGTGGCAGGGAGTGGAGAGAATGAGAGAGCAAAGAGAACCCAATCTATCAAGCAAAACAGATCTCCCACCCACTGTCTAGTCCTCTCAGCCCATTCTACACTCCAGAAAGAATGAAAAGGGGGAAGAGGGGAGGAGACAAGAGGAAGGGAGGGAGGAAAAATCCATGTAAAGACATGGCTTTAGGTAAGAAGAACTAGGTGTAGAATGATGAGCTGAATTTGAGCTCCATGCACCAGGATTCTCCAGTGGGTCCCCTACTCCACATTATTGGCAGAGCCTCAGGGTTAGAGCTCCTGAGGGTCCCTAACTTCTTAGGTCACAAAGCACTGAAGACCCATTGGGACCCAAGACAAAGTGCCAGGTACAGAAATAGCCAGGATGGAAAATGAGACACTGCTAGTACCAGTCAAAGGCAGAAGAGACATACATACATTTACTCATAAACTTTTAAACATTATTTTTTGCTTGCAGAAGAGTTCAGAGGGTCTTATTATTAGCTCTGCTCAAGTATACAGCCAGGCTTAAAACTGAGGGATATAAAGAATGGCTTCTGGTTCATTGGACGAACTAACTTTCCTCAGTCATTCTGCAGCCCTGAGTTCAGTGCAAGGGGATCCAGGGTATCTGGTCCAAGGTTTTCATGCACATGTTTACCTGAGGAAAACCAACCAATCAACAAACAAAACGAACAAACACAAACAGTTCCATTTCAGATGAGGAGGTGAGCCCCTCCCCCAACCTTGCAGTCCTTATCACAGGAAGAAGGCAAGTGGGCTGTTCACTGTGCTTAGATTTTGACTGAGGAAAAAGGAATCTTAGAACACTGACAATGCTACCCCTCCTTCCAAGGCTTGTGGTTGGGCCTTGTAGGATCTCCAGCCTCATCAGGGCTACTTAGGGAGAAAAGTTTCCCACCACCAGTTCTTGGGTCTCAGAACACAGGCCATCTTCATCTAGGACCATTCCCCTGTTCCACCTAGGAGGAGAAGCACGGAATGCAGTAGCAGTTAGTTGATAGGAGATGAGGTAGGCAGAAAGATGTCTCAGGGAGGTGTCTGCCCAATCCTAGAACCTGTGGGTATATTAGGTTACATGTCAATGAGTGCTGAGGTTTCAGAGGGCATTAAAACACTATCACAAGATGAGCTGGGGCCGCTAGCCAGAACATACAGCCATATACTAACAAGGACCTCTACTTGGAAGAGAGAGGAAGAAGAGAGAGAAGTTACATGAGCAGGACTTAAGAGCTGGAGGAAGGAAATCAAGGAATGTAGTGACCTCTAAAAGCCAGAAAAAAAGGAATTAGGCCTTTCCCTAGAAAAAAAAAAGTATGACTATAGCAGTGCCCTGAGATGCAGTGAGACCCATTTCAGATCTCCAGGGCTGACACATGGTGAATTTATTGTCTGAAACATTTTAGAATTTGTTATTACAGCAGCAGTAGGAAACTCACACATGTATTCACATGTTCTCTCATCTTCCTGTTTAATGAAGATGCCTTATTTCATTTTCCTTCCAACTGCAAATATGAATTCTCACCTTTCTCCTCAAAACAAAGCCTCTGTTTTTATCTATCTTCTATGAGTCTGTCTATCTATCTATCTATCAATCTATCTATTTATCTATCTGTCTATCTATCTATCATCTGTCTGTCAGAGAGAGGGAGAGAGAGGAGAGGGACAGAGACAGAGTGGGGGAAAGGAGGCAGAGACAGAAGAGGAGGGGAGAATGAGGGGGAGAGAAAGAGAGAAAGAAATAGAGAGTCCTTCTATATTTTATAAAGATGCAGGATTTAGGGCCTATTTGCATAATCCAGGGCAATATCTTCAATTTAAGGGTCTTAATTACATCTGTAAAGCCCTCTTCACCCAAATGTGGTCATATTAATAGTTCCTAAGAATTAAAGTGTAGACAGAGCTGGGCATGTTGGTGCACACCTTTAATCCTAGCCCTCCCTCGGGAGGCAGAGGCAGGCAGATCTCTAAGTTTGAGGCCAGTCTGGTTTACAAAGAGAATTCCAGGACAGCCAGGGCTGTTGTGCAGAAAAACTATGTCTACAAAACAAAACAAAACTAACAACAAAAAAGTGCACATAGAACTTCTGAGAGATGCTGTAACCTTTCAACCCTCATCTAAAATGGGACTCTCCATACTGGGCTAGCTCTTTGCTTTCTAATCGCCACTCATACTGGCTAGTACAAAACAGGGCTCAATGATTATAAATGAATTATTTCCTTAAAAACTCCCCTCTCCTCCTCCACATATCCATAGAAAATATTAAAGTAGAGTTTAAACTTATGGAAGATCTAAAACTCGTTTACGAATGCTGAACTCCATCTCTTACATCATCTGGTTTGTTACTGCCTGAAAACATTCTGTCCCCACTATACAAACGGGAATGACGTCCATACTAACCAAGTGACCATCTGAGCTAGTTTCCAGTACACCTGACGGTATCATGAGCATGCTGCCAGGTCTTTACCCAGGCCCTGCAATCCTTTGTACATTGTCAAAATTGCCAAGCAGGTGTGGGGTAGTCTAGACCTGACTGCCAGGCTTGTCAGAACCAACTTGTTTCTTGTAATGAAATGCATAGATTACATCATGTCTATATGGGTGATTTTTATAAATCAACATAATTTGCTAACTGTAGTAAAAAGGAGAAACAAAAGGAAGTTAACACATAATTAGGAGAAAATATATTTCCATAGTACTTAGACATTAGCAGCTAAAGACACAGGAGGTAGTAAGAGGCCTAACAAAAGCCTATCTTAAGACTCAGTACAGAAGTACTCAGCACTTCTGCTGTGTTTGGTTGGCAATACAAAAGCCTCTCATAGTGTTACTAACAATTTTTCTTAATCCTGATCCTGATTGATTGTTAAATTTTTTAAAGTTATTTGAATGAGAATGGCTCTCATAGGCTCTTATGTTTGAATACTTTGTTCCCAGTGGAATTGTTTGGGAAGGGTTAGGAGGTCTGACTGTGTTGCTCACTATTATGTGTCACTGGGAGTAGGCTTTGAGGTTTTCAAAGCCCATGCCATTCTCAGTCTCTGCCTCCAGCCTGCAGATCAAGATATAGGCTCTCAGCTACAGTTCCAGGGCCATACCTGCCTGCCTGTTCCCATGTTCCCTGCCATGACGATGGTCACGGACTCTAACTCTCTGCAACTGTAAGCCCCCAAATTAAATGCCTTCTTTTATAAGTTGATTTGATCTCGTTGTTTTGGTCATGGGAATAGAAAAGTAATTAAGAAACTCTGTCCAATAAGTAAAGGTGGTGATCCATGGCAAAAAGACACGATCCCAAACTCTCGCCTTCACACGCAGGTACACACATCATCAAGCACATACAATGCATACAGTGCAATAGCTACTTTTCTGCTGCTGTGAAAAAAAATACCATGACCTAGAGAAACTTACAGAATAAAGATGGCTCACTGAACAAGAGCACTCTTTGCTCTTTCATGGGACCCAGGTTCAATTCCCAGCACCCACCTGACAGCTCACAACCACCCATAACTTCAGTTCCAGGGAACCTGAAGCCTTCTTCTGACCTCTGTGGGCAACAGGCATACAAACATTTAAGCAAAACATTTGTCTTAATTAGAGTTACTATGGCTGTGATAAAGCACCAAAGAAAGTTGGGGAGGAAAGGTTTTATTTGCCTTGTAGTTCCATAGAGCTGTCCATCATTGAAGGACGGAAATTAGGACAGGAACTCAAATCAGGAGCCGATGCTGCTCGCTGGCTTGCTTCCACAGCTTGCTCAGCCCGATTTCTTGCAGAACCCAGGACCGCCAGCCCAGGGGTGGCACCACCCACAAGGGCCAGGCCCTCCCACATCAATAACTAATTTAAAAAATGCCTTACAGGTGGATCTTGTGGAACCATATTCTCAATTGAGCTTCCCTCCTTTCAGGTGAATCTTCTTTTTTTTTTTTTTAGGTTTTCGAGACAGGGTTTCTCTGTGTATCCTTGACTGTCCTGGACTCACTTTGTAAACCAGGCTGGCCTTGAACTCACAGAGATCTGCCTGCCTCTGCCTCCCGAGTGCTGGGATTAAAGGCATGCGCCACCACAAATCTAGCTTGCATCAAGTTGTCATAAAACTAACCAGGACAGTGCTTACATACATAAAATAAATAAATATAAAAAATGTAAAAGGCAAGAAAATTAATTCTGTTTATGGTTTCAGAAGGTTAGAGTCTGAAATGACAGAGAAACATAGTAGCAGGCTGCAGGAGCTTGAGGCTGAGAGTTCCTATCTTCAATCACAAGCATGAAGCACAGAAAGGAAACTGGAAGTGGAAACCAGACTGTAAAGCCTGAAGAACCACCCCAGTATGTGCTTACTTCACCTCGGTTGCATCTCCTAACGGTCACACAACTGTCCCAAACAGCAACAGAGAGCCAAGTATTCAAATGCAGGGGTCTGTGGAGGGCATTTATCATTCAAACCACCACACACATAATAAATTAAAATAGAGGAGACTGAGCTAATAGATATGTATTTGCATAACTTTTCCCATAAAGAATTACAGGAAGATTAAATTAGAAACCACGGTGTTACAGTTTGACCTTGGTAAAGGTGTGTGGCTTGTAGCTACAGAAAGCTGTCAGAGCCTGTAAGAGGACTTAACGGGAGGAAGTTGCATCTTCAGGCCTTGGAGAAGATGCAGAGACCTGGCCCTTCCCTGCTACTGTTTTCACCCCAGGGTGCATTTGAAGAGCCATTCACCATCAAAATAATCAAGGACTCCTTGGCAAAGTGGCTTGTGTGGGCATAGAGCAGGAAAAATCTGGGGGAGAGGTGAGTGTTCAGAGATGGGTGTAGTTGCTAAGGTTGTAGCTCAGACAGGACCAAAATCCAGGTATTCAAGGTCACGCACAGCAGTTCTGTTTCTCTCTGTGCATGTGTTTTCCACTATGGAACCTATTCTCTCTATATAATTTGCTCTTTGGTATCACTTTTCCACGTTGTAATTTTGTCAAACCCACGAAATGGTACTTTTCTTGTTTCATTGCCTTCTTTAATGTAAGTAATCCTTTAAAAAGCCAACCACCAGCCGGCCCAGGCATCTTTGCTGTTAGGTTCTATGCAAGCTCCTGGCTTCTAAACATCTTTTAAAACTGCTCTGTCCCTGACACATTGTTCTGTGCTCACTCTGGCATGTGAATACTGCTGTGGAGTGACCTCCTGGATGGTTACTTTTTTATTCTTTTAAGTGACCCTGTTTCTTCCCCTGCAGAAGGAGCTGATGAGGAAAACAGCCCAAGAATGAAGAAAAGGAGATGGAAAATAAAGGATGGAGAGGAGGAAGATCGAGAAGGAGAAAGTGAACTTTTAAAATGCTTTGAATGGATTCTGAAGGATCCGCAGAGCTTTGGACAGCACGAATTTAGTAGCTGCGCCCCCAAGGCTGACCAGAGGAGCTCCCTGGCATGAAGCGCCCATAGTCTCCCACCTTTCCTCTACCCTCAGATGGTTGGTTCCTCCCTAACCACACACTAGTTGTCAAGAGCCCATCCCCATGCTGAGGTTGCTGTGCTTCAGAACGGTTCTTATCACATCATCTGCTCGAGGATTTCTCCCTGGCACACTTATCTCCATGTTATTCACATTTTATTGCCCTCGCCTAAATGTTAGTGAGCTTTATCAAGTATTGCAAGCATTTGGGCACTGTGCCAGGAAGCTGGCAGTCCCTCAACCCCGCTCCTTGTGGTTTGAGGCTCCATTTACAGCTTTAATTTCCAGTCCATGTAATTCAGGACCACAAAGGGCCATGTTGAAATGACTCACTTACTTCCCAAAGGCAGCTGGCCAGTAGTCACTCAGTTACTGAGTTGAGTGCAGGACCCCTGCCTCTCCTGGGAGACAAACAAAGCCTCTGACTTTCTCTCTGCCTCTTTTGCACACTTCAGTGCCTGTGACAGGGAATGCTGTTTCCATTGGCCAGGGGCCCTGGCAGGGCTCCCCAAGGCAATTTTCCAGTCCTACGTTCGTTCAGTGGAGAACCTGAAAGGCTGCTGCTGTAATTGAGCCCTGTTGGGCTAAGGGAGGGAAGCTCCATATCTTCCAGCCAGTGGCTCTCAAACCTCAGGAGTGCACAGATCCTTTGAAAGGGGAGAGAAATTAGACACTATTAAGAACAGAATTCAAAACAACAGAAATCATTTGGTGCAAAATGAGATTTTTTTCCTGTGAAAAAGCAAGTCCCATTCTAAAAATGCATGTCTCCAGGTGAAGTCTGGCTATAGATCTAGGTATCTTTAGAATTGCCCTTCAAGGAGGGTTTTTTGTTTGGTTGGTTTTTTTAATATTTATTTATTACTTCAGGTTATATCTCCATCACAGTGTCCTCTTTCCACCCCTCCTAGTCCCGCCCTCCCACCCTCCTCCCCCTATCCCTTCCAACCCACTCCTCTGGAGTGGAGTGTCTCTACATAACAGTCCCCCACCCCAGTTCATCAGTCATATGAGGGCCAAGACCCTCCTCATACACTGGGGGCCTACAAGGCAGCACCACTAGGGCAAAGTGTCTCATTGACAGGAAACAAAGTCTATGTTCCTGTTCCCTTTGGTGCATTGGTTGTAGTATAGTTATCCTGTACTATATGGCTAAAATCTGATTATAAGTGAATAGATGCCATGTGCATCCTGCTGAGTTTGGGTTAGCTCACTCAGGATGAGCTTCTCTAGTTCTATCCATTTGGCTGCAAATTTCATGATTTCGTTGTTTCTGATGGCTCAGTAGTATTCCATTATGTAGATGTACCACAGTTTTTTAATCCATTCTTTGGTTGAGAGACATCTGGGTTGTTTCCAGTTTCTAGCTATTACAAACAAGGCTGCTATGAACAGATGAGGAGATGTCCTTGTGGTTTGGTGAGGAATCATTTGGATGTATACCCAAAAGTGGTATGGCTGGGTCTTGATGTAGGGCTATTCCAAGTTTTCTAAGATATCGCCAGACTGATTTCCATAGTGGTTGTACAAGCTTGCACTCCTACCAGCAATGGAGGAATGTTCCCCTTTCTCCACACCCTCGCCAGTATGTGCTGTCATTTGAGCTTTTGATCTTAGCCATTCTGACAGGTGTGAGATGGAATCTCAGAGTCGTCTTGCGTTGCATTTCTCTGATGTTAAGGATGCTGAGCATTTCATCAAGTGTCTCTCAGCCATTAGTGATTCCTCCTTTGTGAATTCTCTGTTTAGCTCTGTTCCCCATTTTTTGATTGGATTATTTGGTTTCTTGGCATTTAATTTCTTGAGTTCTTTGTAAATTTTGGATATTAGCCCTCTGTCAGATGTGGGGTTGGTGAAGATCTTTTCCCAATCTGTGGGCTGCTGTTTTGTTCGAATGACAGTGTCTTTTGCCTTACAAAAGCTTTTCAGTTTCATGAGGTCCCATTTATTGATTGTTAATCTTAGGTCCTGAGCTGTTGGTGTTCTGTTCAGGAAGTTGTCACCTGCTGCAAGGAGTTTTAATAAGATCAACATGCAACTCCTGCTCAGGGTGTCTAAGAAACACACTTCCTCCTGGTACTAACAGTTTCTCGTCTAAAATGTGACACCTGGAAATCCCCTCAATCATGGCAGTGGTCCTCTTAACCTGGCGGTGTTCCTCCAGCTTCTCAGGAGAATGGGGAATTCACAGGCTTCAGTCACAGCTCTAAAACTGACCCATAGACATTGCTCAGGGCTAGAAAGAGACCAACCTCAGCTCCAAGACTAAGATTTCTTTCTGACTTTCAACTCTCCACAAATTGTTTTTCATTATGCAAAGAGACTTGTGAAAAGAGGTCAGGTTTGCTAAATGACGCATGAGAATCTCTGTAATGAATTACAATCAGCCCAAGTCCAGATTCTGTATTTGTGGCTCCAACTATGGACAGCTGTCTGAAAATATTCAGAAAAAAATGTACCAGACATACAAGTTTTTATTTCTTGGTATTATTCCCTGAATAATACAGTAGAACAACTACTTGTACAGAGTTTACATTAGGTCTTTTAAGTAAGGTAGCATAATTAAAGCATGAAGGATTATATGCAGGGGCTATATGCAAATATGGATCATTTTACATTTTAGAGCATGGGTGGAGTTTTGATGCCTTGTTTAAGCTGTGACCTGCTGATATTTGCTACTCTCCCATTTCTTTTTCTTTACCTACAAGTTAATTGTCATGGAAAAAAATGTCTTTTTCAAAAAAAATGTGTACTGTCAAATATGTTACTGTTTTTTCATATTCACTGTGGATTTTGAATCATAGGAAAGATATTTCCTCTTTCATATTATAGGGCAGAGGTGAATTTCAAAGGGAGAGGGAGAGGGAGGGAGAGAGAGAGAGAGAGAAGAGAGGTGAGAGGAACACCAGGGCCCCAGGATTGGAGGGCAACAGTGCTGAGGTCAGAGACTCTTGATGAAAGCTCCGTTAGAGGTGACCAAAGCATGGGATGCCCACCTGGGGAGAGACGGGTGTTTGGCCCCAGGGTAGGACACGCTGAAGCCTCTGTTAACTATGTAGACAAGAACAGCACCGTGTCAGGGTGGCAAGCCAGGCTGTATCTGTTTCTCCTCAAACCAGGAAGAAACGAAAGAAGTAGACCTTGCTCCCTGCACTGGTCGTAGAGACACAGATCCAATTTAGAATGGGAGCAGATAGAACATTGAGGTGTATCCTCAACTGACTTAAACTTTGTAAAGGAGAGTGATTCTTAAGTTACAGAACCTGCCCAAGATGGAGCCAAGATTCCATATTCATAATTCAGGGTGGTGACTGGGAAGGTCAAAGCCATTTGTTGGTGTCCTGAGGGATGCTATGGCAAAACTTTATGGAAGGATGGGACATCAAAGAGGTTCAGTGGCTTTCCCAAGTTCCCTTTCTGCTAAAGGTATGACTAGAACACAGAGTAACTGTTAGCTGGTTCCAAATCCACACCGATTCTACAACTGTGTCTTCTTAAGATGTGGCTTTCGTTGGCACAGTGGATCTGTCTGAAGGCATGCTTTCCTTTCCATAGCCCTCTGCCGGATATTAAGGTTAAACACAAAATCCTATGAGTCAAAGGAAAAGAGGGACCATGCACTTGACAGAAACTGCCCAAATGTAGAGCAGGCTTCCACTGGAGGCTTGAAAAATCAATGCAGAATAGTTCTTCTGTCTCTAGAGAATAAAAGGGATATTAAAAACAACTCCCTTGTGGCTCCACAATACAAAACTCAAGGTTGAAATG
Source organism: Lophiomys imhausi (assembly GCA_907164525.1). NCBI lineage: Eukaryota > Metazoa > Chordata > Mammalia > Rodentia > Muridae > Lophiomys > Lophiomys imhausi. Next base: position 12,532 of record CAJQZJ010036219.1, read on the forward strand.
TCTATTTGACAGCTAATTAATTTAGAAGAATCAGTCACTAATACCTGAGGCAAATATCCCTCAGGCAAGCATATATATTCACATCTGGAAACATAATAGGATTAATCTCTGAGAGTCTGGCTGCCAGAGGAATTCTGGAGCTAAAACAGTTGTAGTCATAGCTGTAGAACAAACACCTTGAACAAAAGCTGAGACAGAACTACCACCTCAGAGAAGGGAAGGCCACAAGTATTGTGTTTGTGCTCAGCCTGTTCCTCAAAAAAGCTTTGGTGGTAGTTATAGTAACTCAATCCTACAGCCAGAAACAATTGTCTGAGTGCCTACCACTGAGGACTGAGAGAGAAGTAAGCAAGCAAGAAAGCTAGCAAACAAACAAACAAAACCAACAAGAAACAATCAAAAGCCCTCAGTGGCTATACAGTAAATCGCACAAAGGTCCCTCCATGCAAAGCATGACACAGTTGCCAAGATGGGTGTTAAGAGGTGACGCTGAGTGGTGGGACACACCTGTAAACCCAGCACTTGGAGAGGGTGACAGAAAGATTGCGAGTTCAAGACCAGCCTCAGCTGTATAGTGAGGGCCTATCTCTAAAAACCAAGGGCTCAGTTGGAAAGCTTTTGCCTGGCATTGTGTAAGATTCTGACTATCGTCTTCAGCATGTGAAAAAATTTAAGGAGTGAAAATATGGGTATATGAAACAGAGCAAAGCTACCCAGAGCAAGGGACTGGTACTAATATGGTTTGTCAGGGAAGTCACAGGACAGAGAGGGCATCAAGGGAGGAGGTAGGAGAGATAGGTGTGTGCTCTTTCTTCCAGGGAGTGTGCTTAAGCACTCACATTTCCCAGCCTGCTTTGCAGATGAGTGCGTCAACCTTTGACATCAGTTAGGAGAACAGGCCATGAAGTAAGATCGGGGTCAGTCCTTAGAGGAAAGGAGTGTCCCCTCTGCCTCTTTTCTCCCTCCTGTGTTGAATATATACACACTAGACCAGCTGAAGAACTTGCCTGGGGCTAGATGTAAGAGTGGGTTATGGGCTTGACAGAGGCTCCCAATTGACCATACACACAGCTTTGTGAAAAAAGAAATGGACTTCCAACAATTGGATGCTACCCTTTGGGCAGTTTGTGCTAGAGCACCTAGTCTGTTTCAGCTCACTGCCCAGATGGGAGAAAAAGGCACACATGGAAAATAAGAATAAGTCGGCCTCCTCTAGGCCAGCAGTCCAGTTGGGTAATAGAGTTGTGAGGTATTAACAAAGAGGAAGTGTGGAGAACACTGTGGCTGGACCACAATGTGTATACTGGCCTCTTCCAGAAAGAGGCCTGCAGCGTGGCAGAGGAGATTCAGGGTGTGCTGGGCGACTATCTCTTCATTATGCACAGAGGAACACTTAGGTGCAGCCACCAAAAATCAGGCACACGCAATTTCGGTCTCTGCCTTATTCCTCTAGAAACATTTAAAAGGGGCCCAGTTGGCCCTGACAAGGAATGGTGGCATAAATTTCCTTCCTTCTCTGGTTTTCACCTTCTGCAGCAGCGCCAAGGCCCACTGCCCTCTCCTCTCTCCCCACACTGCACAGCTCTCTGTCTCTCTCTGTCTCTCTGTCTCTCTCTCTGTCTCTCTGTCTCTCTCTCTCTGTCTCTCTGTCTCTGTCTGTCTCTGTCTCTCTGTCTCTCTCTCTGTCTCTCTGTCTCTCTCTGTCTCTGTCTGTCTCTGTCTCTCTGTCTCTCTGTCTCTCTCTCTGTCTCCCCCTCTCTCTCTCAGCCTCCTTCTCTTTATCAGATGTCTGGTTGGGGTCAGCATGCAGCTTGCCCTTCAGGATGTGACACCCTGTTTTGTGTGCCATGATCTTTGATCCCACTATGCACTATTAGGATAGTGAAAACTTAATCTTATGGTGCTTGGCAGTGGACCCCCATCTACAGATTACAACTAAATAAGGCCATCAAGGGGAGCCCAAGGTTTGAACCCTGGTGGCTTTATAAACTAGGGAGAGAGACTAAAAAGCACACTCTATTTTTCTTCTGGGGTGATATCCAGCCCCACCTCAGGACTCTTCCAAGAACGCCATTGACAGATAAGTACCATGCCTCTTTACTTTCTAAAGTTACACAGCCCCAAATATTTAAATACAGTCATAAATTAACAGACTTAGTAGGTAGTAAGGGAAACTGGAAAAGTTAATGGTATTGGTTTTTTTGTTTTGTTTTGTTTTGTTTTGTTTTGTTTTGTTTGCAGGAGGGATTCTCTACCTTTCTTCAGTAGTTTCAGAGGTCTCTACATAGTTTTCTGGAGAAGTCTCCTTTTTTTTTTAAAGGGATTCATGCTGTGAGGGGGGCAACACCTGCAGAAGTCTATGAAGGCTGACGATGAGCTGTGATTATGTTTGTACAAAGAGTATTCTGCAGGACAGGAGCCAGTCTCCTGGGATCTGAGGAGAGCTCAGGGTTGGGGATGGACTGGTCTGTGGCACAGGGCACACCACACCATTCTCTGTACTCATTCTGTCCTTGACCCAAGTCCCAGCAATTAGCCAAATGACCAACAAGTGCACTAATGATGATAGATCAAACACTAATCTTAAGGCTTGTCTCACATGCTCTGTGAGTTTATTGTACTGTTTACAATAGTCAACACAGAAACAACCTAAGTGTCTGTTGACGAACATGCGGGTGAAGAAAATGGAGTCAGGACTATTACTCAGGGTTTTTGTCAGCTTTGGAGTGGAAGAAATACTCTCAGTTGTGACAGCATGGATGAGCCTGGAGGACACTGTGCTCAGAGAATCCCCAGTCCCTGAAAGACAAATGTCACGTAGCCTATCTTCTGTGTAGAATCTATAGAAATGAAACACAGCAGAGAGTAGAAAGGGGGTTACCAGGATCAGGAAGTAATGAGGTTCAAAGTTGACATTCTAAGATAAATGAGCTCCAGAAACCCATTGCCCAGCAAGGTGAACATAGCAACATTGTGTTACATATGCTGAGAGATCAGCACTCTCAGTGCACAGATGTGACTGTGTTAGCTTTATTGTAGCAGTCACTGTACAACTGCATTTACCAAATTTTATACGTGTGTATGTATAATTTTATTTCTCAACTATACCCCAATAAAACTGAGAAAGTTAAAAATAATGAATTAACTCTTACAAAGGAAATGAAAATAGCCTGCCTAGAGCACTCTGTGCTGGGACGAGATAGCTCTTCATTTAGAACAGACTACAGTGCAAATTTTTCAGCAAAGTGGTCAGACAAGTGGCAGATTACAGCGTGGTTTTGGGTTTTATTTGTGTAAAACAAACCTCACCTTGTCATTATTCTGGTGTCTTAATTACTTTCCTATTGCTATGAAAAGACATAATACCAAGGCAATTTATAAAAGAAAGCATTTAATTGGGGGCTTACTTCAGAGAGTGAATCTATAATCATTATGGTGGGGAGCATGGCAGTAGGCAGGCAGGCACTGGAGCAATACCTGAGAGCTTACACCCTAACCCACAATTGGAAGCAGGGAGAGAGAGAAAGAGAGAGAGAGAGAGAGAGAGAGAGAGAGAGAGAGAGAGAGAAAGAGAGAGAGAGAGAGACATTGAGAGCCAGGGACTGGTTCAGGCTTCTGAAACTTCAAAGCCCACCCCCCAGTGATACACTTCCTCCAAAAGGCCACTAATCTTTACCAATTTGTTGCACCAACCAGGGACTAAAAATTCAGACATATGAGCCTCTGGGGGCTATTCTCAAACCACACACCTGTCAACAGCAAGCATGCTCTAAGATACTTGTATCCTTCCCTTTCACAATGATCCCCAAGAAGTTGGAATTTCCCCAGAAACCTCATTCTAGGAGAAGGAAATGCATATAGCTAGAGGGGAACTTGTCTTCCTGAAAGAGATTTCACACAGTTCTGACAACAACTTGTCAGGCCACTTCACAGGAGGACTGCAGCCAAGGCAAAGATGCGTCAAGATGTTCAGGGCTTGCTAAGCTGAGCAAACCTCTTTACTTGTTTGACAGAAGCCTCACATCAGGGCCTCAGAGATGGATCTGAGGTCACTAATCCTGTGTATTAGTCTTTATAATGTGCCTACAGTAGGCAACTCTCCTGACGATGCTTTTCACTGTTGCTTGTCTGTTTAATTGTCCCATTGAGTTCAGGTGCAGAGCGTAACCTCTTGGGGCTGATGGCTCTGATCCAACTCTACAACAACTCAAATAACAATCCTCCTGACACACTGAAGAACATAGAGACTAGAGCCAAAACGGTGTGGTTTTCTCTGGGTAGTAGAATTACAGGTGTGCCCATTTGTTCTCCTTTTTTGCTGTGTTTAATTGCTGTGCGAGTGGGAGAATTTTTCCTCTAAGTGATGGTGCTGCCCTATGACAACATTCTAAACAACCCAACATCTGTTCACCTTGTTGAAAGAGGAAAAACACGGAGGACCAGCAATGGATGGACCTCCACGGGGTTCAATACACTGCATTCAATGGGCAGGATAGGTTGGGAAAGGCTACTCTGGACCTGTGAAAGAAGGATTTAGGGCACATATGCCAATATTTGCTCAGGGCCTAGAGTGAGCACTTGCTGTTATCTTGTAAGTTCTTTATCTAAATTAAGTCCTTTTTTCTCAAAGGAAATCTTTTAAAGGGAAAAATTACATTAAGATCACTGTAAAGATTTCAAGCCATCATCTGTGTGGCTGTTTTCTCAACTAAAGTGATAATTGCCTCTTTGTGGCATCCTAACTGCCTACTGCCAAGCTCATTATCACATCATCAACAGAAGATTAAATCTTCAGGTAAGGCAGGGGGAGAGGAGCCCCCAGGAAGCCAGAATTTGAGCTTCATGCAAATGACATATAAGGGACGAGAGGAAAGGATGACTTCTGTTTTCCACCCCAAATGAACTCACAGTGTCTTGCTCTCTGTCTTCCAGCTCCACCAGTAAAGGCAATGTGTGTCTCTATCACCAAACTCACAGTCTAGTTTAGACTGGAGGAAATGAAAGGCCTGTGGTGTCCTGTGAACTCAAAAGGCAGTTCCAAACTGCAGGACAAAGGACCAAGACTGGTCCTCAGGCATGCATGTTCACCCCAAATCCATGTAACCAGCCTTTCTGTATGGTGTGAGGGGCCATGAATCTGCAATTTACCAATCTCCTTGGAACAGCCTCTGTACATTAAACTCTGAGGCATACTATGTGGGGGTGTTTAAAAGAAAGAGTAGGAAGAAAAGGAGCATTGAGCTGGTTGAGAATGTTGATCTCTCCATTGCCCACTTGGTGATTCATAAAACACTTTCATTTGATGAGGCTCTGACTCAGGGCCTAGAGAAAACATCAGTGATTCTTGTCTGGGAAAACTCACATGAAACTTGACAATATTGTCTGAAATAATAATCACAGGGTTTTAAAAGTCAAAACAGATATCTGATAAGCTGATAAAAGTATGATAGTTGTGGACTGAAAAGTGATTCTGTAACCCACAGCAGCCTCCGTGTCCTTGTCCCAGCTGCACAGTTCTGCTGGCAAACTGGCAGGTTGATAATAGAGGACTGGCAGAAAAAGGTTGGCATTGCTGCCACAACAGAATGTCTGGGGATCTGTTGTTGGGGAGGAATCTCCTTAACTCCATTGTTGAAGTCCCGGGTTTGGATGGGAATGAATGAAGAATGTAGCAGCTGGGACCATTCTCAACTAGGTCTTACCCACTGGCCTTGTCCTCAGGTCAGTCTCTATAATTTTAATGAGAATCAGGCTATGTGGTGGTTTGAATAAGAATGTTCCACATAGGCTCACACATTTAAATGTGTGGTCATCAGGAATGACACTATTTCAAAGGATTGGGAGGTGTGACCTTGTTGGAGGAAGTTTTTCTCTGAGAGTGAACTATGATGTTTCAAGAGCCCAAGCCAGTCCCAGGGTCTCTTTCTTTCTGCTGCCTGAGGATCTGGCTGTAGAACTCTCAGCTGTGTGCTACCATGCTCCCTGCCATGATGATAATGGACTAAACTTATGAAACTGTAAGCAAGCCCCAATTAAATGTTTTTCTTTATAAAAGTTGCCACAGTCATGGTGTCTAGTGTCTCTTCACAGCAAAAGGAGACTGACTAAGACAGACTGTATTGGTAACTTTTCTCATAGATGTGAAAAATTACCTGACAAAAGCAACTTAATGAAGGAAAACTGTTTTGGCTCACAGTTTGAGGGTCAGTCCATCAGAGCAGTGAAGACATGGCTGGGAAGCATGAGGCAGCTTGTTTGTATTACTTCTGCAGTTGGAAACCAGAAAGAGAGAAATGCTGAGGAGGCTCAACTTTCCTTTTTCAAGTTGGGATCCCAGGCTATAGGATTGTGTCTTCCACATTCCTTTCTCATTTAAACTTTCTGGAAACACTCCATATTGACTCTAAATACACTCAAGTTGGCAGTCAAGATTAACTCACCATCACATGACTAGATCAGTTTAGGAAGAGCCCTCAGCTTTCATATATGGTCACTCAGTAGTTGATCAAATTCCTCTCCTACCCATATCTCCCACAGATGACCTCTGGGCATTCTGTCTTGCCTCTCCAGCAAGGATTCTCCTGGGCCAGTTCAACAAGAGTTTTCCCTACCTGTACAGTCTCCTCTTAGTAATTTTCCATCTGCCAACCTTCACCTCGCAGTCTGCTCCTTGGAAAAATCCCTGTTTATTCTCACTATGTTTGGAATTGAGCTCAATTCTCTACTGAGGCTTCTTGTCCATTATTGCAATTGTCCCTGACTGAAATTCAGCTCTGGTTTACTGAACAAGCAATATTCTTCAGTGTCACAGGTCAGAAATCAGAGAGAGCCCCCAGTTAAAGCAAAAACTGAATAATCCAGGGATTTAATAGGGAGAAACAATGAAGGGGAGCTGAGGAATGATTTGATACTCTCCAACTATCTATTCAGTTTGAGCCTGGCAAGATGTTAAAGTGGGTAAGGACTTCATATGTAACCACAAATACCAGCACATTCTCCAGCACCACAGCCCTAGAGGACGTAGACCTCAGAGTACAAGTGTTTGAGCCCTGCCTGAGACATGGGCTGATGTGGAGCTTCAAGACACAGAGAGGGCCCTTAGGAAAATATGAGATGTATATTTCAAGTCCTGAAAGTAAGGCATTGAAACCCAAGATTGCTATACTCACCAAAATTATATCTTTAAATTGGTAGAAGACATAAAAATACCTAAAGACAAATACAAATTAAGATAATTCACAACAGTCAAGCCAGAACTACAGAAAATATTTATAGGGTTATTATACACAAATTAAAAAAAAAAGTTTTCCTATAAGAACACAGGAATGGATACTTTTCATTAGAGGAGTAAATGAACAGAAGATTCAGAAAGGGATCCATAATTTCCAACAAAGCAAACCAGAAAATTCTCAGTACTAACAGTGTGGAGTTCAGGTGGGGACCTATGAATCATTCAACTATCCAGAACAGTCACCAACAAAATTGTAGGGAAAAATAAACCCCTTTCAATAATGGCATCAACTCACCAACTAAAAGTTACTCATTGACTGGCTTAAAAAACAAGTTCTAATTTAGTAGTGTTTCCGAGAAACATACTTTATAAAATTTAATAAGAACATTTCCAAAAATGAAGACTCAAAGACAGAAATCAACTTAACAAACTAAGGAAAGCTGTCAATGAGCTGGTATAGCAGTTCTCATATCTGATAACAGAAAAGGAAAAGAAAACCATGGTAAATTAATAAAATGAGTAATTTATCCAGATGTTACAACAATTATAAACATTTATGTACTGAATCTTGAGCCTCCTAGCTTCAAAAACAAACACTAAGCCACATACAAAGGTCACACAGCTCCTGACATAGTAAGAATGATAAATAAACTGCAACATTCCGTTCTCCTCCTCCTCTTCTTCTTTCTTCTTTTTTGAGACAGGATTTCTCTGTGTAGTCCTGACTGTCCTGGAACTTGCTCTGTAGACCAGGCTGGCCTTGAACTCAGAGATCTACCAACCTCTGCTTCTTCAGTGCTGGGATTAAGGGTAAATGCCATCACTGCCCAGAACTCTTTTCTTCTTTTAAGTCTTCCAAATTAAAATTTAGCAAAGAAACTTCACAGCTGATTTATTCCACATACCAGCTGGATTTCACAGATATTTACAAAACATTCTATCCATTAGAGAGATAATACACATTCTTCTCAGTATGTAGCCTTGTCTAAAATCATCCATATATTAATAGTCCAAAAAGCCTTAATGTAGGGAGTTAGACAAATTAAATTAGATTTAGAAAATATATAGGGGTTTCTGATACTGTCTCTTAATTCAGGGCATAAAGATCATTATCAGCATGTGGACTAAAAACAGGAAACAAACAGGAAACTTAATAGACTGAAGTCAGGAAAAACAGGAAATACTCAACGGACTGAAAAACAAGGTTGTCAGAAAAACAGGAAAGACTTAATGGACTTAAAGAAACAAAGTATCTGGCCTGACATTGTTTTCAGCTGCTAAGTGGGCAGAGCCCAAAATAAGCTGAAACAGAGTTCCTCCTATTTAAGGACAGTGCATGGAGCCCAAGAGGAGAAGAGGCAGCTGATGCTAGAGAGCTCCGAGAGTCCTGCTGAAAAAAGTGCTGGCCATCATTTGATGGCCGGATCTCCCTGAGGCAGAAAGAAGCTGGTGAGCAAAGAAAGCCTGAGCAAGACACCAAAAGGCCAAGGACTAAACCCTGTGGCTCAGCTTTTGCCTAGAGGGGTTTGATCTGTCCGAACAGTGGCCTAAAGGAAACTGTGCCTGGCTTTAAGGACTCTGAGGTAGAGTTGCAGAGTTGCTGATGCAAAGGGGCTGGAGTCTCCCAAAAAGAAGAAAGCATCAAGCCTTATTTAAGGTGAGACTGCAATAACCAACTTACCCTGATGAACCTGCATCTGAGAGATCCAGAAAAAGGACTGCTAAGTGCATTAAAGAATCTACAACAAAGACTGTGTTCTTGACAACTGAGGACCTGCCCCAGAGACTGTATCATTCTGAAAAGTTAGGAAAATAATTGTCAATAGATTTAGTGGATAGGTTAAAGGGGTTGTAGGAATTTGTAGGATTAATAGTTAAGAAATTGTTGGTGTTTGTTATAAGTGAATATAGTAATAAATAAGTGTTAAATAATAATTAAAAAGTTTGGTTACACCTTAATATAGAAAAGTTTTGAAATAATCCCTTATGTCATATCAGATCACAGTGGGATAAGACCAAAACTCAACAGCAAAATAAAGTACATAAATATGTGAAGACTGAACAATACACATTTGTGTAAAGAATGACTCATTGAAGAAACTAGGGAAGAAAATTTAAAATTTCTTGGATAAAATGGAAATGAGTGCTCAACCTCTCAAAACATCTGAAACACAGCCAAGGCAGTCCAGAGAAAGTCTGTAGTTAAACATGCACCCAATAGAAAAAATAAATCAGTTTTCAAACAAATAACCTAATGATGCACCTTAACATTCTAGACAAATAAAAGCCAAATTCAAATACAGTAGATTGCAAGAAATAATACAGAGTAGGAAATAAATGAAATGAAGATTAAATGAACAATATGGAGAATCAATCAAAGAATTGGTTCCTTGAAAAAATAAGCAAGCCTTTTTGTACCTTTGGCCTCTTGGCTACTACACCCTTCTCCGCTCTCCCTACATGGTCCAGCTCAGTCTGGTCATGTCTACTCTGGACTCTCCCAGAGATCTCTGCTTCTGTCTAGGTTCTCCCACATATCTATAATAAACTTTCTCCTCTATACCATAAGAAAAGAAAAAGATAAAAAAGTTTGACAAGTTACTAGCCAAACTAATGAGAGATCCAAATTAATAAAACTCAAGATTTTAATAATATTTATTTATTACTTCAGGTTACATCTCCATCACAGTGTCCTCTTTCCACCCCTCTCAGTCCTGCCCTCCCACCCTCTACCCTCTAACCCTTCCATCACACTCCTCGGGAGTGGAGTATCCCTACATATCAATCCCCTGCCCCATTTCAGCAGTCATATGAGGGCCAAGAGCCTCCTAATACACTGGGGACCTACAAGGCAGCACCACTAGGGAAAAGTGTCTCATTGACAGGAAAAAACGTCTTATGTTCCTGTTCCCTTTGGTGCATTGGTTGTAGCATAGTTATCCTGTACTACATGGCTAAAATCCGATTATAACTGAATAGATGCCATGTGCATCCTTCTGAGTCTGGGTTAGCTCACTCAGGATGAGCTTCTCTAGCTCCATCCATTTGGCTGCAAATTGCAGGATTTCGTTGTTTCTGATGGCCGAGTAGTATTCCATTGTGTAGATGTACCAAGTTTTTTAATCTATTCTTTGGTTGAGGGACATCTGGGTTGTTTCCAGTTTCTAGCTATTACAAATAAGGCTGCTATTAACATAGATGAGGAAATGTCCTTGTGGTTTGGTGAGAAATCTTTTGGATGTATACCCAGAAGTGGTATGGCTGGGTCCTGAGGTAGAGCTATTCTAAGTTTTCTAAGATATCGCCAGACTGACCTCCATAGTGGTTGCACAAGCCTGCATTCCCACCAGCAATGGAGGAGGGTTCCCCTTTCTCCACACCCTCACCAGCATGTGCTGTCATTTGAGCTTTTGATCTTAGCCATTCTGACAGGTGTGAGATGGAATCTCAGAGTCATTTTGAGTTGCATTTCTCTGATGATTAAAGATGCTAAGCATTTCTTCAAGTGTCTCTCAGCCATTAGGGATTCCTCCTTTGTGAATTCTCTGTTGAGTTCTGTTCCCCATTTTTTGATTGGATTATTTGGTTTCTTGGTATTTAATTTCTTGGGTTCTTTGTAAATTTTGGATATTAGCCCTCTGTCAGATATGGGGTTGGTGAAGATCTTTTCCCAATCTGTAGGCTACTGTTTTGTTCAAAGGACAGTGTCTTTTGCCTTACATAAGCTTTTCAGTTTAATGAGGTCCCATTTATAGATTGTTGGTCTTAGATCCTGAGGTGTTGGGATTCTGTTCAGGAAGCTGTCACCGGTGCTGATGAGTTTGAGGCTTTTCCCCACTTTCTCTTCTATTAAATTTAGTGTGTCGGGTTTTATGTTAAGGTCTTTGATCCACTTGGACTTAAGTTTTGTACAAGGTGATAAGTATGGGTCTAACTTCATTCTTTTACATGTCGACATCCAGTTGGACCAGCACCATTTGTTGAAGATGGGGGAAACAACCCCCTTCACAATAGCCACAAACATTATAAAATACCTGGGAGTAACTCTAACCAAGCAAGTGAAAGACCTGTATGACAAGAACTTCAAGTCATTGAAGAAAGAAATTGAAGAGGATATCAGAAGATGGAAAGATCTCCCATGCTCATGGATAGGTAGGATCAACATAATAAGAATGGCCATCCTACCAAAAGCAATATACACATTCAATGCAATTACTATCAAAATACCAACACAATTCTTTATAGACCTGGAAAAAGCAATTCTCAACTTCAAATGGAATGACAAAAAACCCAGAATAGCTAAATCAATCCTGTGCAATAAAAAAACATCTGGAGGCATCACCATCCCAGATTTCAAGCTGTACTACAGAGAAATAGTAATAAAAACAGCATGGTAATGGTCCAGAAACAGGCCAGTGGATCAATGGAAATGAATTAAAGACCCAGAAATGAACCTACACACCTATGGTCACTGAATTTTTGACAAAGAATCCAGAACCATACAATGGGAAAAAGGACAGCATCTTCAACAAAATTCAAGATTTAAAAGGAGTTCTAACAACAAACTCCTGTAAGAGTTAGAGCTCACAGGAAACATTAGAGAATCTAGAATGTAGAAACACAGAGGTTTTTTTATTTTCTTCAGGGTAAGGTAATGATGTCTTTCCATCAATAAGGATGGAGCAAATGTTGTCTGACAACCTTGTAACAATCCTTTTGCTATTCTATGGAGCAATCATTCCGTAATCCCCCCAAGTCTTGGGCATCATTTAGGGTGCAGTCCCGACCTTTGTCACTCAGTGAACAGAACCCATCCTTATGAAAGAGGTCCCATGTGTTTGCCATCCTCCACTAATAGAATCTCTCCTTATTTTTATACAAATCCTTCTTCCTTAGGCTCTGCCCTCAGCTCTTTTTATGAGCTAATAGAACTCGTTCTAATTGGAAATGCCACGGGTACTTTGCCTCTGTGGTAGGGAGTTTCTATGTAGCCATGCCTAAAAAGCTTTGCTGTGATAACAGGTAAACCTTTTCCCAAAATTTTAGTGTGCTTAAATGTGTAAGAAGAGTAAACCACAAGGTCAGGCTCTAGAAGTTTCGAGCCAGTTCCTGCAAAGATGGTACTGACTCAAGTTTCATTCTTTATCTTCAGTAGATGATCTCTCTGTCAGCCCTGAGACTTGTGGGGTCTCCAGCAGACTCCAGTGAAACTCAGGGAATACTTAGGAAATCCTAAACTCATATAGCCCACCAAATTAGACTAGATGAGGTGCTAGGTTGTAAGAAAGTTCAAGAAACTTAGAGACTTAAATAATGCAGAGTGTGTTCTACAAATTAGATCAGAAATCAATAATAAAAGTCTCAATAAGTCTGCAGTGAAAGAAGCCTCTTAATTCTTGTCCCCAGGTATTTGGTATTTAAATAACATTGTTGTAAATAACCTCTGAGCCATGAGTAAATTGCCAAGGGCAGTAGACTTTTGTCTTTTTTTAATGGAGGAGGGAAACTTTCCCAGCTGCTTCACAGTGTCAGGATTGCCTCAGACTAAAAGCAGATGGAGATCTAAAGGGAAGGACAATTATCATTCCTGTTCCTCGTGGGCATACATACAGCATCTGGAGAGGGTCATGTATCTTAAGTAAGTGGAGTTTATCGCAGAAGTGCACAGTTAGTTTAACATTTGAGAGCAATGGAACTGATAGAATAAAAATCACAATAAGTGCAGAAAAACATCTGACAAGATCTAGCTTTCATTCTTGATAAAAGCTCTCACTAAACCCTCAGTGGAGGAGAATCGCCTAAAACAGATTAAAAAAAAATCCACAGACAACATCATATTCATGGTGATGATAAATTTGTTCTTTGAGATAAAGGGCAAGGCAAAGATCTCAACTCTTGCCATTTCCATTCAACAGTGTCCTGAAATTCCAAGCTAAGTGACCTGGGCAAAACCACATACATACCTACATATGCATATATACACATACATATACATACATATAATGTATACATGCATAAGTATATACACATGTATGTACATACACACATAAATACATATGTATATGCATACATATACACACATATACACATGCACACACATATATATGTACACATATACATATACACATGCATATATACATACATATATGCACAACAAGTAATATCAAGAGTGGAAAGAAGGGCATTTGGAGAGATGTCTCAGCGATTAAGAATGCTTGCTACGGGAGACCCAAGATGGCGTCGGCCTACACGGACGCATTTTGATTTCCAGGTCAACAGTCACAAGGCAGCAAGTGTTGCAGGATGCTGTACAAAGGGCACAACCCCTTTTAAATCTCACCCAGCTACACAGGGACCATGGAAGATCCCTGGGCAGGAAGCCTTTTCCCACTCTCGGACACGCTAGGAAGCCGCTGGTCCCGGGATTGGGATCACCCATCCCGCAACAGGAGAGAGACTCCCAGTAAGTTCCAACCTAATACCCAGCCGGCAGATTCAGAACCCACGCAGAGATAATCCTCACCCTGCTGGGCACTCCCAGGTCTCACACAGATGATCCAATTATCTGGCAAAAGGTTGTGACCCCTGGAAGTGAGTGTAGCTCCACTGAAAAGTACCTTCAGACCGCAGATCACAGTCTGTGACATCACTGGCCAGTTTCCAAGCCGCGGGAGAGGCAAGGCTATTGGAGCTGAACTGCAGATTTACCCGCTACAGGAACCAACCCCGGGCAAACTGCGAGATATTTGAAACTGTCCTATATCAGACTTTTGTACTAGTAAGGGCCCTTCTAGTGGGGAATCAGAGCTTACTTCTACACAGCTCCACCACCTGAATTAATTAGGTCCCCACCTGGGAGGCGGGACTGAATGACTCACCTTATAGGGGTGGAGTAAGGCAACTCCTACACCACAGTGCCCCCTTTGGACCCAAGTCCAGAAGACAGCAAAAAAAAAAAAATTCCACATGGCCAGAGGCCAGAGACAAAAAAAAAAAAAAAAAAAACAGAGCGAAATGTCTCCAACAAAAGAAAGCAATGCTATTCCGTCCAGCCCGAACCACCTCACCACAACTGAAACACATGAAAACTATGACAATTTTACATTATGGAAAGTGATAAAGTCCCTTCAAGAAGAACTTAAAACTATGAAGGAATTCAAAGAAGCCACAATTCTATAAGTCAAAACAACAAATAACATCATTAAAGAGCTCCAAGCCAAGGTGACCCAGCTTGAACAGGAAAAGGATAAAGCAATGAAAGGTCTCCAGACAAAAACAAGCAAACTGGAGAAGGAAATGTACAAAACGAACACTACCATTCAAGACATGAAAATAGAAATGGAAACAATAAAGAAAACACAGTCAGAGTTAAAAGAGGGAATGGAGAATCAAGAGAAGAGAACAGGAACTATGGATGTGAGTATGAAAAATAGGATGCAAGAGATGGAAGACAGGATCTCAGGCATGGAAGATTTGATGGAAGAAATCAGTACAACATCCAAAGAAAATGAGAAGGCTAAAAAATCTCTCACCCACAAAATCCAAGAAATCAAGGACTCAATGAAAAGACGGAACCTAAGAATTATAGGCATAGAGGAAAGAGAAGACTCCTGACTCCATGGTCCAGGAAATATCTTCAACAAAATCATAGAAGAAAACTTCCCAAACCTAAAGAAAGAGATGCCAGTAAAAATCCAAGAGGCTTACAGAACACCAAACAGATTAGATCAGAAAAGAAACTCCTCTCGCCACATAATAATAGAAACTCCAAATGTAGAGAACAAAGAAAGGATATTAAAAGCTGTAAGAGAAAAAGGCCAAGTCACATACAATGGCAGACCCATCAGAATCACACCTGACTTCTCCTCAGAAACTTTAAAAGCTAGAAGTGACTGGACGGATGTCCTACAAGCCTTGAGAGAAAAGAGGTGCCCAGCCAGACTACTATACCCAGCAAAACTCTCTATCAACATAGAAGGAGAAAACAAGATATTCCATGACAAAATCAAATTCAAACAATATCTCCTCACAAACCCAGCCCTACAGAAGATCCTAGAAGGAAAATTCCAACACAGAGAAGATAACTACACCCAAGAAAACAGAGGAAATACAAACCTCCACAGCAACTAAACAAAAAGAAACAGAAGACAGCCAGCTATACCAAAATAATGGGAAATAACAACCCCTGGTCACTAATATCCATCAACATCAATGGACTCAACTCACCAATAAAAAGACACAGACTTATAGACTGAATCCGTAAACAAGAACCATCTTTTTGCTGTATACAAGAAACATACCTCACTATAGAAGATAAACACTATCTCAGAGTAAAGGGCTGAGAAAAGGTTTTCCAAGCAAATGGACCCAGAGAAACAAGCTGGAATAGCAACCATAATATTAAACAAAATAGACTTCCAATTGAAGTTAATAAAAAAAGACAGAGAAGGGCATTACATACTCATTAAAGGAAATATCCAGCAAGAGGTCATCTAAACATTGAACATCTATGCCCAAATACAAAAGCACCTACATTTATAAAAGAACGCTTCTAACACTTAAGTCACACATCGATCCAAACACTTTAATAGTGGGAGACTTCAACACCCCACTCACAACTATGGATAGATCATCAAGAAAGAAGCCAAACAGAGAAATAATGAGTCTAACAGAGATCATGAACCAAATGGACCTAACAGATATCTACAGAACGTTTCACCCAAACACAAAAGAATACACCTTCTTCTCAGCACCTCACGGAACCTTCTCCAAAATCGACCATATAGTTGGACACAAAGATAGCCTCAACAGATACAAGAAAATTGAAATAACCCCTTGTATCTTATCAGACCACCATGGAATAAAGCTGGACTTCAATAGCAAAAGAATCAACAAAAGCCTACACACACATGGAAATTGAACAGCTCTTTACTAGAGGACCACTGGGTCAGGGAAGAAATAAAGAAGGAAATCAAAGACTTCTTAAAATCCAATGAAAATGAAGACACAACATACCCAAACCTATGGGACACAATGAAAGCTGTGCTATGAGAAAAATTCATAGCACTAAGTGCCTTCAAAAAGAAAATTGTGACAGCTCATATTAGCGAATTAACAGCTAAATTGGGTGAATTGGAAAAAAAAGAAGCAAACTCTCCCAAAAGGAGCAGAAGGCAGGAGATCATCAAACTTAGGGCTGAAATCAACAACTTAGAAACAAAAAGAACTATACAAAGAATCAATGAAACCAAGAGTTGGTTCTTTGATAAAATCAACAAATAGACAGACCCTTAGCCAAATTAACTAAAAGGTAGAGGGAAAAAACCCAAAATCAACAAAATCAGAAATGAAAAGGGAGAATTAACAACAGACATTGAGGAAATCCAGACAGTATTTGGATCCTACTTTAAAAATCTATACTCCACCAAATTTGAAAACTTAAGTGAAATGGACAATTTTCTTGATAGATTTCACCTACCGAAGCTAACTCAAGATCAGATAAACAGATAAAACAGCCCTATAACTCCTAAGGAAACAGAAACACTCATTAAAAATCTCCCAACCAAAAAAAGCCCAAGGCCAGATGGCTTTAGCACGGAATTCTACCGGACCTTCAAAGAGGAGCTAGCACCAATACTTTTCAAACTCTTTCACCAAATAGAATCTGAAAGAACATTGCCAAACTCATTTTATGAGGCCACAATCACCCTGATTCCTAAACCACACAAAGACCCAACAAAGAGAGAGAACTGCAGACCAACCCCCCTCATGAACATAGATGCAAAAATACTTAAAAAATACTAGCAAACCGAATTCAAGAACACATCAAAAGTATCATACACCATGATCAAGTAGGCTTCATCCCAGGAATGCAGGGATGGTTCAACATACAAAAGTCTATCAATGTCATTCACCATATAAACAAGATGAAAGAAAAAAACCACATGATAATCTCGCTAGATGCAGAAAAAGCATTTGACAAAAACCAACACCCCTTCATGCTAAAAGTTCTGGAGAGAACGGGCATACAAGGACCGTACCTAGAAATAATAAAGGCAATATACAGCAGGCCAGTGGCCAACATCAAAATAAATGGAGAGAAACTTGAAGCATTTCCTCTAAACTCAGGAACAAGACAAGGATGTCCACTTTCACCATATCTCTTCAATATAGTACTTGAAGTTCTTGCTAGAGCAATAAGACAACTAAAGGAGATCAAGGGGATCAACATCGGAAACGAAGAAGTGAAATTATCCCTATTTGCAGATGATATGATAGTATACATAAGCAACCCCAAAAATTCCACCAGAGAACTCTTACAGCTGATAAACACCTTCAGCAAAGTGGCTGGATACAAAATTAATTCAAAAAAATCAGAAGCCCTTCTTTATACAACAAACAAATGGGCTGAGAAAGGAATAAGGGAAAAAAATCCCCTTCACAATAGCCACAAACAACATAAAATACCTGGGGGTAACTCTAACCAAGCAAGTAAAGGACTTGTACAACAAGAACTTCAAGCCCCTGAAGAAAGAAATGGAAGAGGCCTTTAGAAGACGGAAAGATCTCCCATGCTCATGGATAGGTAGGATCAACATAATAAAAATGGCCATCCTACCAAAAGCAATATATAGATTCAATGCAATTCCTATCAAAATACCAACACAATTTTTTATAGACTTGGAAAGAGCTATTCTCAATTTCATATGGAACAACAAAAAGCCCAGAATAGCTAAATCAATCCTTTAAAATAAAAAAAACATCTGGAGGTATCACCACCCCAGATTTCAAGCTGTACTACACAGCAATAGTTGTAAAAACAGCATGGTATTGGTATAGAAACAGACCAGTAGATCAATGGAATCGAATTGAAGATCCAGAAATAGTCCCACACACTTATGGCCACCTAATTTTTGACAAAGAAGCCAAAATGGCACAATGGAAGAAGGATAGCATCTTCAACAAATGGTGCTGGTCCAACTGGATGTCCACTTGTAAAAGAATGAAATTAGACCCATACTTATCACCTTGTACAAAACTTAAGTCCAAGTGGATCAAAGACCTTAACATAAGGCCAGTCACACTAAATCTACTAGAAGAAAAAGTGGGAGAAACCCTCGAACTAATTGGCACAGGCGACAACTTCCTGAACAGAACACCAACAGCTCAGGAACTAAGACCAACAATCTATAAATGGGACCTCATGAAACTGAAAAGCTTCTGTAAGGCAAAAGACACTGTCATTCGAACAAAACGGCAGCCTACAGACTGGGAGAAAATCTTCACCAACCCCACATCTGACAGAGGGCTAATCCAAAATCTACAAAGAATTCAAGAAATTAAATGCCAAGAAACCAAATAATCCAATCAAAAAATGGGGGACAGAGCTAAACAGAGAATTTACAAAGGAGGAATCCCTAATGGCTAAGAGACACTTGAAGAAATGCTCAACATCCTTAATTATCAGAGAAATGCAACTCCAGACTACTCTGAGATTCCTTCTCACACCTGTCAGAATGGCTAAGATCAAAAACTCAAATGACAGCACATGCTGGCGAGGGTGTGGAGAAAGGGGTACCCTACTCCATTGCTGGTGGGAATGCAGGCTTGTGCAACCACTATGGAGGTCAGTCTGGTGATATCTTAGAAAACTTGGAATAGCTCTGCCTCAGGACCCACCCATACCACTTCTGGGTATACACCCAAATGCCTCTTCACGGAATCATAAGGAAGTTTCCTCATCTATGTTTGTAGCAGCCTTATTTGTAATAGCTAGAAACTGGAAACAACCCAGATGTCCCTCAACCGAAGAATAGGCTAAAAAACCGTGGTACATCTACACAATGGAATATTATTCAGCCATCAGGAACAATGAAATTATGCAATTTGCAGCCAAATGGATGGAACTAGAGAAGCTCATCCTGAGTGAGCTAACCGAGACTCAGAAGGACACATATGGCATCTTTTCACTTATAGTAGGATTTTAACTATATAGTAGAAGGTGTCGATACTACAACTAACATACCAAAGAGAACTTGGACATAGACCTCTTATTTTTAATTTTAATTATTATTTATTTTTTATATATTAGTTATATTTTTTTTCTATTTTTTAGTCTTTTTAAATCTATTGTCTGCTTATTGGTTTGTTTGTTTAGTAGTTCTCTCTCCCGGGCCACGAGACACTTTTCACTGATGGTACTGCTTTGTAGACCCCCAATGAATGAGGAGGCTCTTGGCCCTCATATGACCTCTCAACTGAGATGAGGGACTGTTATATAAGGACACCCCACCCCAGAGAAATGGGATGGAAGGGTTAGGAGGTAAAGAAAAAAAATGAAATGGGATGTTTCGGCCTTTTACTACTAATTGTTATAAATTGTTTAGGATAATTAAGAAATGCAAACTAATGGTTATGCAAGCCGGTCATTCTGTTAGGTACTATGACAGCCTATTATAGTTATTTTCTAAGCTAATCATAAATAAACCTGCTATGAGACAAGCAACATCTGCTTACCCTAATATAAGAGATAGATAGGGCATCTTCAAAAACCTCAAGAGATATGCAGAATATGGCATTCAAAGATGTTTTTGTAACTTTAGATTTTTTTATATCAAGGCATAGCAACTCCTGACAGCACCCCCTATTCTCCTTCTAGTATAAGATGAGCATCGAAGAATCTCCAGTGGGAGGTGATTGAATTAGTCGCAAGCCTATCTCTTGGTAGGAAAAGCCCCTTGCTTCAACTGTAGACATACTGCTGTCCAAAAAGAATAAAACCTGGACGCAGGTAAGTCGACAGCCTAGCTCTGCAAAGACAGGGTAGGTAAGTCCTTCATAACCCCTGATCTATAATCAATGTCTGTCAGAGAAACGGGACCAAATGACTGAAGATTGATGCTGTAATGTATGGAGAGAAAATGGGAACTGTCCAGGCAGCCACTGGTATGTCATTTCTTAGTTTTGGAAGCTGCAGGCCCTGTATTTCCTATAAAATCAGATATATTTATCCCTCTCAGGTCTCTGAGGTGGTTGAAGAACAGATAGCTAGAGTCTCATAATTAAATTTTGAATTGTTTAGGAGTCAAGAGAGTGCTACTGATCTAAGAAGATACTTTTAAAATTGTGTTGCAAGTTAGTATGAATGTTGAGTCAGATATAGACCTTTAAACTAATGGAGATGGTTAGCTAGTAGAATGTTAAAGTCAGGTGCCAAATACATATGTACTGGACATTGGGAATGTATGCTAAGCCATATAACCCTCATAACTCTGGCATAATTACCTCTGATGTTTTGTATTGTATTTATTATTAGAAGATAAAGAGCTATTTGTTGGACTGAAAGGGGAAACTGTAGGGGGAGATAAGGTATACCTTAAATTTAAAAGAAAAAAAAAAGGGAAGAGGATGGGGGTTGAGGGTGGGAGAGTGTGACTGGAGGGGGAATAGGGAGGGGACTGTGACTGAGATGTAACTTGAAGAAATAAAAATAAAGGAAAAAAAAAGAATGCTTGCTATTGGACTTCAAGGACTAGAGTTCGATCCTCAGTGCACATATTGTATGGCTCACGACAGCCCTGCCGTGAGTCCAGGGGATATGAGACCCTCTTTCAGCCTCTATTTGGACTTCACTCATATGCAAAACCCAGAGACAGACATATGCACATAAATCTAAAAGTAGAACTAAAATTATTTACAAGGACATTGGAAAGAAAGTAAAACTGTCTCTATTCTCAGACAATGTGATCCTACATTTAGAAAGTTTAAAGGAAAGACCTTAGGATAATTTAACAAGGCTGCAGGTTACAAGATGAATGCATGTGGATTAATTCTATTGCTACTCACTAGCAATTAACAGTACAAGCATAGACTTAAGAAAGCAATAACATCTACAACATCAAGAAAAATAAAAAATTAATAATACAACTTAAAAAGGTGTCATAAACTGGGGGAAAACCCTCAAACTCATCAGCACAGGTAACAACTTCCTGAACAGAACACCAATAGCTCAGGCTCTAAGACCAACAATCAATAAATGGAACCTCATTAAACTGAAAAACTTCTGCAAGGCAAAAGACACTGTCATTCAAACAAAAACGGCAGCCTACAGATTGGGAAAAGATCTTTACCAAACCCACATCTGACAGAGGGCTAATATCCATAATTTACAAAGAACTCAAGAAATTGAACACTAGGAAACCAAATAATCCAATCAAAAAATGGGGAACAGAGCTAAACAGAGAATTCACAAAGGAGGAATTCCTAAAGACTGAGAGACACTTGAAGAAATGCTCAACATCCTTAATCATCAGAGAAATGCAACTCAAGACGACTCTGAGATTCCATCTCACACCTGTCAGAATGGCTAAGATCAAAAGCTCAAATGACAGCACATGCTGGCGAGGGTGTGGAGAAAGGGGAACACTCCCCCATTGCTGGTGGGAATGCAGGCTTGTGCAACCACTATGGAAATCAGTCTGGTGATATCTTAGAAAACTTGGAATAGCTCTACCTCAAGACCCAGCCATGCCACTTCTGGGTACACATCCAAATGATTCCTCACCAAATCACAAGGATGTTTCCTCATCTATGTTCATAGCAGCCTTATTTGTAATAGCTAGAAACTGGAAACAACCCAGATGTCCCTCAACTGAGGAATGGATTAAAAAATTGTGGTACATCTACACAATGGAATACTACTCAGCCATCAGAAACAATGAAATCCTGCAATTTGCAGCCAAATGGATGGAGCTAGAGAAGCTCATCCTGAGTGAGCTAACCTAGACTCAGAAAGATGCACATGGCATCTATTCACTTATAGTTGGATTTTAACTATATAGTACAGGATATCTATACTACAACCAACAGACCAACAGACTGAAAGGAACAGGGACATAGACTTTGTTACCTGTTAATGAGACACTTTGCCCTAGTGGTGCTGCCATGTAGGCCCCCAGTATATGAGGAAGCTCTTAGCCCTCATATGACTGTTGAACTGAGGGGGGATGATATATAGGGACACTCCACTCTGTAGGAGTAGGATAGGTGGGTGAAGGGGGAGAGGGTGGAAGGGGTGGAGGGAGGGATGGAGAGAGTGGACTGTGATGGAGATGTAACTTGAAGTAATAAATAAAGATTTTAAAAAGAGATTATGAAATATTGTTAAACAAATTAAAGGGATGCTCTGTAAGTGGAGGGATATCAATCTCATACTTAGGGGGTCTTTGGGAAAGTCCTCTACCACTGCCCACACTAAAAGTCTTAATATTGTTAAAGTAGTGTTATGTTTTGTCGATAATCCCCGTCCACCCCCTCCCCCACATCACTTGTGGCCTGTGACACTACTGGGAGTTGGTGGAGACCTCAGAAAATGGAGGCTACTAGAAGGAAGCGAGGTCTTTTAGGGCACGCCCTTGAATGCAATATGGAACCCTAAGCTGACTGTTACCCTGTCTCCTCAGATACCATTAGGTGAGCAGCCTTGACACCCCACATCACGATATTCTACCTGGCCACCATGAGCTGAAACCTCCAAAATCAGGACCCAACATATGCTTTTCCCGTTTGTGCTGTTTATCTGGGCATTTTGTCACAGGTGGAAAAACTGAGGAGCACAGATGTCCCCCAACCAACCTATGGTTTTGATGCATTCCCTGCTAATCTCATAATCAGGAACTGCCAAGCTGATCCCAAAATACAATGGACCCTTTCTGACTGAAGCAGTCCTAAGAACGAAGGAGGACAAGGAGGAGGAGGAGGAGGAGGAGGAGGAGGAGGAGGAGGAGGAGGAGGAGGAGGAGGAGTCACAGATATTTGCAGTCTATCACAGCAGCCGTGTGAGTGACTTATTCTGTGTGTTCAGCAGACACAGCTGCATGGAGTAGAAAGTCTCTGGAAACACATTTTGACCTTGTGTTCTACTGGCTCACAGCAGAGATGCCAGGAAAGCACTGTGCTTTGCACACAGTCACTACAGGAGGTTCCACTGAGGCACGTGAAACCAGACCTTCAGTTCATGGACTCAGAGTGGATCGTTAACCTAAATATAAAGGTTAAGACTATAAAACTCATCCAAAAAAATCACACAGATTAATTATTGTGAATCTGTAGGCAAAGCTTTCTGAGATAGGATACCTAAAGGGTGAGTGGAAAAAGAAAAAGTCCACGGATTGGATGTTTTCTTGGCCTTTGTGTTCCAGTAAATCCCACTGAGAAAGTAGAAAGGCACCACACAGAATAAGAGAAAAATAAGACACACAATTTTTTAAAAGAAGACAATATGGTGCTGGCACAAAAAAGGAATGTAGACCGGTGGAACAAAATCGAAGATCCAAATGTGAGGACACATTAACTCCAACTGTTTAGTATTTGACAAAGATGCCAAAAAATATATTCTAGAGAAAAGAAATAATCTTCAACAAATGGTGCTGGGGAAACTGGTTTTCCATATGCAGGAGAATGAAGTCAGACCCCTATATATCTCCTTGCACAAAGCTAATTCCAGTGGATCAAAGACCTAACCATGAAACCTGAAACACTGACACTACAAAAAAGAAAACACAGACAGCACCTTACATGATAGAGGTGCAGGAAAGAGTTTCCTGACTAGGGCTCTGTTTGCCTAAGAGCTAAGGCCAACAATTAACAAGTCAGACTTTATAAAATGAAAGAGCTTCTGCAGAGTTAAAGGACCAATCAGCTGGATGAAGAAAAAGCCCAGAGAATGGGTGAGAACCTTCACTGGCTAACATTGACAGAGGGCTATTATACAGAATATATAAAGAACTGAAAAACAAACAAAAAACCCAATCATCCATTCAAAATATGGGTCTACGATATAAACAGAGACTTCTGGAAAGATGAAAGGACAATTTTCCTCCAAAGAAAGTTTATGAGTGTCTATAAATACAAGATAGAGGCTTAGCATCATAGTATCAAATAACTGCACATCAAGTCACGTCTGATACCACCTCATATCCACATGGACATTGATCCTTAAAAAGACAGTCGTAGTGTGCTGGCAAAGCCTGGGAAAACCTTCATGTAATGCTACAGGGAATGGAAAACAGTACAACTCAGGAAAGCAGGCTGGTATTTCCCCAACAGACTAAACACAAGTTCAACTCATGACCCAGCATTTCCACCCCTAAATATACCAGGAAGAAAAGAAAAGGTATGCCGCCCCTCACATAAAAGACATATGCACGAATTTCTTAGCAGCAATAATCATAATAAACAGTAAAACTACCCTGATGTCCATTGACTGACAAATTGCTAAGTACAGTGTGACATATCCACACAGTGGCAATGGAGTTTATCCCAGCTCCACCTGCCCCCAGTCTACCCTCGATGTCTATTCTATTTCCCCTTCCCAGGATGATTCATGCACCACCCCAGCCCCAGATCTCCTTGTTACTTAGCCTCTCTGGCATGGTGGCTTATGTCTTTAATCTCAACACTTGGGAGGCAGAAGCAGGTGGCCATCTGAGTTTGAGGCCAGCCTGGTCTACAGAGTGAATTTCAGGACAGCCAGGGATACACAGAGAAACCCTGTCTTAGAAAAAGAAACAAACAATTTCATCCTGGGTTCTTGTGATGGACTCTGAGCTCTTCTTGTACTCTCCTGATGAGCTGTGCTGTGCTGGATAGAAACACAGCTTACCCTACACAGGGGCCAAGGCTGTATTAGCACAAATCACTTGCCCAAATGTTGATACAGCCCTGGCAAGTCTAAAAATAGAGGACTTTTCAAATAACAGAATGAATTCTGTATGTTTGCCTTCTGTTTTGTTCTGCTTCCCTCTGTTCAGTAATTGAAATTTGGGATCCTCTTGCCTTCGAAGTTTATCTGTATGAACTACTGGTGAACCTATTTCCCTGGCTCTAGAATGCTATATACCAGCAGTAACCTGTGGTAGCCAGACCCCTGTGTGCAGATGTTGAGGATTAAGTTTCCAGCCCCGGGATGTATCTTGGCTTCCTGTTGCTGGCTTACTTTATGTATTTTCCAGATTGTACTAGCTATAAATCTCCCTCAGCATGGGGCAGTCTCCCATTTTTCTCTGCAAGCTACTGATACATTGCTAAAGCTGATGCCATCCTTTACAAACCTCATAAACACACCAGCTTGTACTACCTGGCACTCACCAGGCTTTACCAAAGGCACAGCCATCTTCAAATAACACAAGGCTTTGCACCTCCCACATGGAGGCCACAGTGGGGGTTAAGCCATTGGTCTTGCCCATGGGCAGCTCTTTCCTTGTCAGTCCATAGCAACTGAAGATCAAATCCCTCTTGGGACCCTTCTCTTTTCTCTCAGAGCCCTGGCTAAATTTTCAGTGAAAAATCCCTGCACACATATCTTTAGTGAGTCACTAAGGAAAGGGTTTCTCCTGGCCTTTGTATTCCACTGTGAGAGATTCAACGTGCTTTCTAGAAAATGGAATCCCCTCCTAGCCAGTAATTAACTTACTAGAACTCTAAAAAGCAAAACAGAACAGATTTCCCTGTCATCTATTGTATTTCTACAAAAAGAAAGTAGAAATACTTGAAATAACAAAAGGGTCATACCAAGAATTTTAGATAAAAAGATATTGTGGGGTGAGGAGGGGGTGGCATGGACAGCTGACTCAGAGGTGGAGTGCTCCCCCAGTTTCCTATGCAGCCTCCTGATGCCTTTCTCCTGGCTAGCTCTTACTTGCATTTGAGAAACTCACATCCCCATTCTCACATTACCTGTCTGCTTGACCTCCCAACTGCCAGTTACCCTAGCTGCTCTGTGCCTCCCGAAAGTGCCTCTCTGGCTGTGTGCGACTTCAAGGTGCCTAGAAACTGGTACAATGGTGTTCAGTCCCACAGAGAGGGGACCTTGAAAACTTGTAACAAGAATATCCTGTGAACAAGTGAGTTGAACACCTTGTTGTGTTGTGTTCACACAAGATGCAATGGTGAATCAGCAGTGAGTGGACAAATCATTGAATCTGGGATATGGAAAAACAGTTGGCCCTATCTATCTGTGATTTCAAAAAATCAAGGACTCAGAATGTTGTCTGTAATTCTACTTGGACTGAACACCAATGTTTCTGTCATTATTTCATAATCAATGTGTAATAGAAACTTTTGCATGGTACTTTCATTGCATTCGGAAATATAGAAACTCTAGAGCCGGCTTCTCAAAAATTGTCTACAGGCATCAAATACCCTAGGTAGACAGGTATGTAAAATAGGCATGCAAAGCAAACATTTATTGATAATAAAGCTTAAAGATATATATTTTAAAACAATCCTTTGGTGTACATGAAATTTTATCATTTATTTAAGTTTAAGTCAAATTTGCATACTAATGACAGAGATGTGATATTTACTTTTAAACAAAGAATTATATTTTGGTGGAATATTTGACAGGGTAAAAGCATCTCCAATATTTTTCAAAATTGATCAACATTTTAATTGCATAATTGATAATTCTGAGCACTCTGTTTCACATAAATACATAGTACAAAACGGTGGAAGTGTGTTTAAGCCCATTTCAAAAACTGTTGGAAATTCTATACTAATTCCAAACCAAAATTCATTACAATTTTTGAACCTCAAGTAAGAAACTCAAACAGCAGTATTTTAAGTCAAACATGCTAACACCATACAATCTTAAAATGTACTGAATAATAGCAGTAGGAAGATATTTAAAGCTATTGCTCTCTATAACTAAGCCATTATGTTTCCATAAGAGCAAAAAACTTAAATTATGGGAGGAGCGCTTCAGGAGAGGGTACCCAGCAATCTTGAATCAAGATGTCTCAGAAATCATCTTTTAGTATTTTATATGATGGTCTGTGCAGGACAGAGGGCACCTGAAGCATGTTCATGACCAAGGCTTCAGTGGATCTGTGTGATGTGTCACAGGCCAGATTGGTCAGAAATACCTCAGATACATCACACATTTGTTTTAGACTTAATTTTTGTTCAATAAACATTGAAAACCCCCTTTTAGCTTTTAAATTGTTTGTGATCTCCCCCCACATACACACATTTAGTTCGTTTAAGAAGGTAGAATCTGGAAAGGATGTGCATTGCTTATATACAAATGATAAACTATTTTCTGTATCAGGCTCTGGCATTTCAATGTTGACAGAAATGGCTGTGGTATTTTCCAGGTCTTTGCCATGGATGAGTCACTGTGACTCAAAAGCAAAAGCAAATGCACATTGCAGAAATACCTATTCAATAGATCATAATTCCTCACCAAACTACAAGGAAGTTTCCTCATCTATGTTCATAGCAGCCTTATTTGTAATAGCTAGAAACTGGAAACAACCCAGATGTCCCTCAACCGAAGAATGAATTAAAAAACTGTGGTACATATGCACAATGAAATATTACTCAGCTATCAGAAACAATGAAATCCTGCAATTTTCAGCCAAATAGATGGAACTAGAGAAGCTCATCCTGAGTGAGCTAACCCAGACTCAGAAGGATGCACATGGCATCTATTCACTTGTAATAGGATTTAGCCATATAGTACAGGATAACTATACTACAACCAATGCCCCAAAGGGAACAGGAACATAGACTTTGCTTCCTGTCAATGAGACACTTTGCCCTAGTGGGGCTGCCTTGTAGTCCCCAATGTATGAGGAGGCTCTTGGCCCTCATATGACAGCTGAACTGGGGTGGGGGACTGTTATGTAGGGATACTCCACTCCAGAGGAGTGGGATGGAAGGGATAGGGGGTAGAGGGTGGGAATGGGAGGGTGGAAAGAGGACACTGTGATGGAGATGTAACCTGAAGTAATAAATAAATATTTTAAAAATGACTGAGTCTCTAATTCTTGTGACTTCTCTTGAAGGTCTTTATTTTCCTTCTGTTGGTTTGCCTTGTCCAACTTCAATGTGATAGCTTTTGTTTTACTTTGTTACACTTGGTTGTTATCTTTTAGAAGCCTTTTGTTTTTTAATGAGAGACAGGAAGGAAGTGGATCCAGGGTGGAGGGGAAGTGAGGAGGAATTGGGAGGAGTAGAGAGAGAAGAAACTATAATCAGGATATATTTATGAAATACAAATCTATTTTTAATAAAAGAGGAAAAAAGAAATTGCTCTTGGTACATGATAGTCAAAACACTAAAGATGCAGAACAAGGAAAGAACATTAAAAAGCTGCAAGGGAAAAATACGAAGTAACATATTAAAGAAAATCCATTGGAATAGCACATGACTCCTTCATGAAGACTCTAAAACCTAGAAGAGCCTAGACAGATAGTCTACAAACTCTAAGTGGTCACAGATGCCAGTCCAAAATACTATACTCAACAAAGTGTCCAATCATAATAGAGGCAGACATTCTACAATAAAACTAAATTTAAGATCCAAGATGGCTGCGGCCTGCGCGGATGTATTTTGATTTCGGGGTTAACAGTCACAGGGCAGTGAGTGTTGCAGGATGCTGTACAAATGGCTCGACCCCTTCTAAATCTCACCCATCTACCCAAGGACCACTGAGAGTCCCTAGGTAGGACACTCTTTCCCACTCTCGGAAAAGCAAGGAAGCCTCTGGACCCGGGAATCGGGATCCCCTCATCCCCCACCAGGAGAGACTCTGGGTAACTTCCAATCTAATACCCAGCAGGCAGATTCAGATCCCACGCAGAGATAATCCCTATCATGCTGGGTACCCCCAGGTCTCGCACAGACAATCCAGCTATCTGGCAAAAGGTTGCGACCCTTGGAAGTGAGCGCAGCTCGGCTGCAAAGTGCCTTCAGACTGCAGATCGCAACACACTGCTGTGACATCACTGGCCAGTTTCTAAGGCGAAGGAGCGGCCAGGCTCTTGGGGGTGCAGGGCAGATTTACCCACCACAGGAACCAAGCCCCGGCAAACTGCAAGACATTTGAAACTGTCCTATATCAGACTTTTGTACTAGTAAGGGCCCTTCTAGCGGGGAATCAGAGCTTACTTCTACACAGCTCCACCACCTGAATTAATTAGGTCCCCACCTGGGAGGCGGGACTGAATGACTCACCTTATAGGGGTGGAGTAAGGCAACTCCTACACCACAGTGCCCCCTTTGGACCCAAGTCCAGAAGACAGCAAAAAAAAAAAAAAAAAAAAATTCCACATGGCCAGAGGCCAGAGACAAAAAAAAAAAAAAAAAAAACAAAACAAACAAACAAAAAAAAACACAGCGAAATGTCTCCAACAAAAGAAAGCAACGCTATTTCGTCCAGCCCGAACCACCTCACCACAACTGAAACACATGAAAACTATGACAATTCTACATTATGGAAAGTGATAAAGTCCCTTCAAGAAGAACTTAAAACTATGAAGGAATTCAAAGAAGCCACAATTCTACAAGTCAAAACAACAAATAACATCATTAAAGAGCTCCAAGCCAAGGTGACCCAGCTTGAACAGGAAAAGGATAAAGCAATGAAAGGTCTCCAGACAAAAACAAGCAAACTGGAGAAGGAAATGTACAAAACGAACACTACCATTCAAGACATGAAAATAGAAATGGAAACAATAAAGAAAACACAGTCAGAGTTAAAAGAGGGAATGGAGAATCAAGAGAAGAGAACAGGAACTATGGATGTGAGTATGAAAAATAGGATGCAAGAGATGGAAGACAGGATCTCAGGCATGGAAGATTTGATGGAAGAAATCAGTACAACATCCAAAGAAAATGAGAAGGCTAAAAAATCTCTCACCCACAACATCCAAGAAATCAAGGACTCAATGAAAAGACGGAACCTAAGAATTATAGGCATAGAGGAAAGAGAAGACTCCCGACTCCATGGTCCAGGAAATATCTTCAACAAAATCATAGAAGAAAACTTCCCAAACCTAAAGAAAGAGATGCCAGTAAAAATCCAAGAGGCTTACAGAACACCAAACAGATTAGATCAGAAAAGAAACTCCTCTCGCCACATAATAATAGAAACTCCAAATGTAGAGAACAAAGAAAGGATATTAAAAGCTGTATCAGAAAAGAAACTCCTCTCGCCACAAAATAATAGAAACTCCAAATGTAGAGAACAAAGAAAGGATATTAAAAGCTGTAAGAGAAAAAGGCCAAGTCACATACAATGGTAGACCCATCAGAATCACACCTGACTTCTCCTCAGAAACTTTAAAAGCTTGAAGGGCCTGGACGGATGTCCTACAAGCCCTGAGAGAACATAGGTGCCCAGCCAGACTACTATACCCAGCAAAACTCTCTATCAACATGGAAGGAGAAAACAAGATATTCCATGACAAAATCAAATTTAAACAATATCTCCCCACACACTCAGCCCTACAGAAGATCCTAGAAGGAAAATTCCAACACAGAGAAGATAACTACACCCAAGAAAACAGTGGAAATAGAAACCTCCACAGCAACTAAACAAAAAGAAACACAAGACAACCAGCTATACCAAAATAATGGGAAATAACAACCCCTGGTCACTAATATCCATCAACATCAATAGACTCAACTCGCCAATAAAAAGACACAGACTTACAGACTGGATCTGTAAACAAGAACCATCTTTTTGCTGTATACAAGAAACACATCTCACTATTGAAGATAAACACTATCTCAGAGTAAAGGGCTGGGAAAAGGTTTTTTAAGCAAATGGACCCAGGAAACAAGCTGGAGTAGCCACCCTAATATCAAACAAAATAGACTTCCAATTGAAGTTAATAAAAAAAGACAGAGAAGGGCATTACACACTCGTTAAAGGAAATATCTACCAAGAGGACATCTCAATATTGTACATCTATGCCCCAAATACAAAGGCACCTACATTTATAAAAGAAACACTTCTAAAACCTAAGTCGCACATCGATCCAAACACTTTAATAGTGGGAGACTTCAACACCCCACTCACAAATATGGACAGATCATCAAGAAAGAAGCCAAACAAAGAAATAATGAGTCTAACAGAGATCATGAACCAAATGGACCTAACAGATCTCTACAGAACGTTTCACCCAAACACAAAAGAATACACCTTCTTCTCAGCACCTCACGGAACCTTCTCCAAAATCGACCATATAGTTGGACACAAAGATAGCCTCAACAGATACAAGAAAATTGAAAAAACCCCTTGTATCTTATCAGACCACCATGGAATAAAGCTGGACTTCAATAGCAAAAGAATCAACAGAAAGTCTACACTCACATGGAAATTGAACAACTCTTTACTAGAGAACCACTGGGTCAGGGAAGAAATAAAGAAGGAAATCAAAGACTTCTTAAAATCCAATGAAAATGAAGACACAACATACTCAAACCTATGGGACACAATGAAACCACTTGTGATTTTCATCACTATATCATGATTCCAGGATACTACTTGAAATGTGCTACGAGGAAAATTCATAGCACTAAGTGTCTTCAAAAAGAAAATTGTGACAGCTCATATTAGAGAATTAACAGCTAAACTCGGTGAATTGGAAAAAAAAGAAGCAAACATTCCCAAGAGGAGCAGAAGGCAGGATATCATCAAACTTTGCTGAAATCAACAACTTAGAAACAAAAAGAACTATACAAAGAATCAATGAAACCAAGAGTTGGTTCTTTGAGAAAATCAACAAAATAGACAGAACATTAGCCATATTAACTAAAAGACAGAGGGAGAAAACACACATCAACAAAATCAGAAATGAAAAGGGAGAAATAAAAACAGACATAGAGCAAATCCAGAGAATATTTGGATCCTACTTTAAAATTTTATACTCCACCAAATTTGAAAACTTAAGTGAAATGGACAATTTTCTTGATAGATTCCACCTACCGAAGCTAAATCAAGATCAGATAAACAGATTAAACAGCCCCCTATAACTCCTAAGGAAACAGAAACCCTCATTAAAAATCTCCCAACCAAAAAAAGCCCAGGGCCAGATGACTTTAGCATGGAATTCTACCGGACCTTCAGAGAGGAGCTAGCACCAATACTTTTCAAACTCTTTCACAAAATAGAATCTGAAAGAACACTGCCAAACTCATTCTATAAGGCCATAGTCACCCTGATTCCTAAACCACACAAAGACCCAACAAAGAAATAGAACTTCAGACCAATCTCCCTCATGAACATAGATGCAAAAATACTTAATAAAATACTAGCAAACCGAATTCAAGAACACATCAAAAGTATCATACACCATGATCAAGTAGGCTTCATCCCAGGAATGCAGGGATGGTTCAACATACAAAAGTCTATCAACGTCATTCACCATATAAACAAGATGAAAGAAAAAAACCACATGATAATCTCACTAGATGCAGAAAAAGCATTTGACAAAATCCAACACCCCTTCATGCTAAAAGTTCTGGAGAGAATGGGCATACAAGGACCATACCTAGAAATAATAAAGACAATATACAGCAAGCCAGTGGCCAACATCAAAATAAATGGAGAGAAACTTGAAGCATTTCCTCTAAACTCAGGGACAAGACAAGGATGTCCACTTTCACCATATCTCTTCAATATAGTACTTGAAGTTCTTGCTAGAGCAATAAGACAACTAAAGGAGATCAAGGGGATAAACATTGGAAACAAAGAAGTGCAATTATCCATATTTGCAGATGATATGATAGTATACATAAGCGACCCCAAAAATTCCACCAGAGAACTCTTACAGCTGATAAACACCTTCAGCAAAGTGGCTGGATACAAAATTAATTCAAAAAAAAATCAGAAGCCCTTCTTTATACAACAAACAAATGGGCTGAGAAAGGAATAAGGGAAAAAAATCCCCTTCACAATAGCCACAAACAACATAAAATACCTGGGGGTAACTCTAACCAAGCAAGTAAAGGACTTGTACAACAAGAACTTCAAGCCTTTGAAGAAAGAAATGGAAAAGGCCTTTAGAAGATGGAAAGATCTCCCATGCTCATGGATAGGTAGGATCAACATAATAAAAATGGCCACCCTACCAAAAGCAATATATAGATTCAATGCAATTCCTATCAAAATACCAACACAATTTTTTATAGACTTGGAAAGAGCTATTCTCAATTTCATATGGAACAACAAAAAGCCCAGAATAGCTAAATCAATCCTGTACAATAAAAAAAACATCTGGAGGTATTACCATCCCAGATTTCAAGCTGTACTAAAGAGCAATAGTTGTAAAAACAGTATGGTATTGGTATAGAAACAGACCAATAGATCAATGGAATTTGAATTGAAGATCCAGAAATAGACCCACACACTTATGGCCACCTAATTTTTGACAAAGAAGCCAAAACGGCACATTGGAAGAAGGACAGCATCTTCAACAAATGGTGCTGGTCCAACTGGATGTCCACTTGTAAAATAATGAAATTAGACCCATACTTATCACCTTGTATAAAACTTAAGTCCAAGTGGATCAAAGACCTTAACATAAGGCTAGTCACACTAAATCTACTAGAAGAAAAAGTGGGAGAAACCCTCGAACTCATTGGCACAGGTGACAACTTCCTGAACAGAACACCAACAGCTCAGGACCTGAGATCAACAATCAATAAATGGGACCTCATGAAACTG
The DNA here is from genome assembly GCA_907164525.1 of Lophiomys imhausi. Lineage (NCBI taxonomy): Eukaryota > Metazoa > Chordata > Mammalia > Rodentia > Muridae > Lophiomys > Lophiomys imhausi. The sequence continues at coordinate 46,278 of CAJQZJ010036219.1, forward strand.
AAAAGCTTCTGTAAGGCAAAAGACACTGTCATTCGAACAAAACGGCAAACTACAGAATGGGAGAAAATCTTCACCAACCCCACATCTGACAGAAGGCCAGTATCCAAAATCTACCAAGAACACAAGAAATTAAATGCCAAGAAACCAAATAATCCAATCAAAAAATGGGAGATGGAGCTAAATAGAGAATTCTCAAAGGAGGAATCCCTAATGGCTAAGAGACACTTGAAGAAATATTCAACATCCTTAATCATCAGAGAAATGCAACTCCAGACTACTCTGAGATTCCTTCTCACACCTGTCAGAATGGCTAAGATCAAAAGCTCAAATGACAGCACATGCTGGTGAGGGTGTGGAGAAAGGGGTACCCTCCTCCATTGCTGGTGGGAGTGCAGGATTGTGCAACCACTATGGAGGTCAGTCTGGCGATATCTTAGAAAACTTGGAATAGCTCTGCCTCAGGACCCACCCATACCACTTCTGGGTATACACCCAAATGCCTCTTCATGGAATCATAAGGAAGTTTCCTCATCTATGTTTGTAGCAGCCTTATTTGTAATAGCTAGAAACTGGAAACAACGCAGATGTCCCTCAACCGAAAAATGGGTTTAAAAAACTGTGGTACATCTACACAATGGAATGTTATTCAGCTATCAGGAACAATGAAATTATGCAATTTGCAGCTAAATGGATGGAACTAGAAAAGCTCCTCCTGAGTGAGCTAACCCAGACTCAGAAGGATGCATATGGCATCTATTCACTTATAGTAGGATTTTAGCTATATAGTAGAAGGTATCGATACTACAACTAACACACCAAAGGGAACTTGAACATAGGCTTTTTATTTTTATTTTTTTATATATTTTTTATATTTTTTAGTCTTTTTTATCTATTTGTCTGCTTATTGGTTTGTTTGTTTTTTAGTTCTCTCTCCCAAGCAATGAGACAGTTTTCACTGATGGTACTGCCTCATAGATCCCCAATGAATGAGGAGGCTCTTGGCCCTCATACAACCTCTCAACTGAGATGAGGGACTGTTATATAAGGACACCCCACCCCAGAGAAATGGGATGGAAGGGTTAGGAGGTAAAGAAAAAAAATGAAATGTGATGTTTCAGCCTTTTACTACTAATTGTCATAAACTGTTTAGGATAATTAAGAAATGCAAATTAATAGTTATGCAAGCTGGTCATTTTGTTAGGTACTATGACAGCCTATTATAGTTATTTTCTAAGCTAATCAGAAATAAAGTTGCTAAGAGACAAGCAACATCTGCTTACCCTAATATAAGAGATATATACGGCCTCTTCAAAAACCTCAAGAGATCTGCAGAATATGACATTCAAAGATGTTTTTGTAACTTTAGATTTTTTTATATCAAGACATAGCAACTCCTGACAGCACCCCCTATTCTCCTCCAAGTAGAAGATGAGCATCGAAGAACCTCCAGTGGGAGGTGATTGAATTAGTCGCAAGCCTATCTCTTGGTAGGAAAAGCCCCTTGCTCCAACTGTAGACAGAATGCTGTCCAAAAAGGACAAAACCTGGAAGCAGGTAAGTCAACAGCCTAGCTCTGCCAAGACAGAGTAGGCAAGTCCTTCATAACCCCTGATCTACAATCAATGTCTGTCAGAGAAACGGGGCCAAACGACTGAAGATCGATGTATGGAGAGAAAATGGGAACTGTCCAGGCAGCCACTGGTATGCCATTTCTTAGTTATGAAAGCTGCAGGCCCTGTACTTCCTATAAAATCAGATATATTTATCGCTCTCAGGTCTCTGAGGTTGTTGAAGAGCAGATAGCTAGAGTCTCATAATTAAATTTTGAATTGTTTAGGAGTCAAGGGAGTGTTATAGATCTAAGAAGATACTTTTAAAATTGTGTTGAAAGTTAGTATGAATATTGAGTTAGATATAGAACTTTAAACCCGTGGAGATGGTTAGATAGTAGAATGTTAAAGTCAGGTGCCAAATACATATGGACTTGACATTGGGAATGTATGCTAAGCCATATAACCCTCATAACTGTGGCCTAATTACCTCTGTTGTTTTATATTGTATTTATTATTTTAAGAGAAAGAGCCATTTGTTGGAATGAAAGTTGAAACTGTAGGGGGAAATAAGATATACCTTAAACTTAAAAAAAAGGGAAGAGGATGAGGGTTGAGGATGGGAGGGTGGGACTGGAGGGGGGAATAGGGAGGGGACTGCAAATGAAATGTAACTTGAAGAAATAAAAAATAAAGGAAAAAAATTAAAAAAATAAAACAAAACAAAACTGTGGTAAATCTACACAATGGAATACTACTCAAAAAATAAATAAATAAAACCAAATTTAAGCAGTTTCTGTCTATAAACTTAGCCCTACAAAAGGCACTAGAAGAAAAATCAAGAGAGATTAACTACACCAAGGAAAACATAAGGAATAAATAATCCCAGACAAGCAAATTAAAAGAAGGAAAGCACACACACACACACACACACACACACACACACACACACACAAACACACACACCACCACCACCACCACCACAACAACAACAACAATAAAATAACAGGAATTAACAAACAAATACTGCTAATTTATGTTTCTCAACATTGATGATCTCTATTCCTCAATAAAAAGACACAGACTAATAGAATTAATATGGAAACAGTACCGATTCTTCTGTTGCATTCAAGAAACCCACCTTAACACCAAGGGTAGACAGCACCTCAAGGTAAAAGGATATTCCAAACAAAGGACCTACACAGAAAGCTGGTGAAGCCATTCATTCAAACTTTGAATAATCAGAAGAGACAAGATGCTATATAAACATCAAAGGAAAAATCCACCACAAGGACATCAAAATTCTTAACATCTTATGCACCAAACACAAGGGCACCAAGTTCATAAAAGAAACACTACTACAGTTTAAAACACATATTTACCCACACACTGGTAGTGGAAAACTTCAGCAGTCCACTCTTGCAAATAGACAGGTCATCCAGAAAAAAACTAAACAGAGATATGCTGGAGCTAACTGACATTATAAACCAAATGGACTAACAGATATTTACAGAACATTTCACACAAACACAAAATAGTATTTCTTCTTCTCAGCACTTTATGGAAGTTTTTCCAAAATTGACCACATACTCAGTCACAAAGCAAATCTCAACAGATAGAAAAAAATTGAAACAACACCCAGTATCCTCTCTGATTACCATGGATTAAAGCTACATGAAAACAATAGCAGAAACAACAGCAAGTTTACAAACTCATGGGAACTGAAAAGCTCACTACTGAATGAAAAATGAGTCAAGACAGAAACTAAAGACTTTTTAGAATTAAATGAATATATATACAGAACATACCCAGGCTGTTCAATGGAATTAAATTGAAGACTCAGAAATAAATGCACACACCTACAGACAATTGATTTTTGGCAAAGAATCTAAAACCATACAATGGAAAAAAAGAAAGCATCTTCAACAATGGTCTAACTGGACGTCAGCATGTAGAAGAATGGAAATATATTTGTATTTCTCACCCTGCACAAAACTCAAGTCCAGGTGGATCAAAGACCTCAACATAACACTGGATACACTAAATTTGATAGAAGAGAAAGTGGGGAATAGTCTTGAGCACCTTAGTATAGGAGACAACTTCATAAACAGAACACCAATAGCTCAGATACTAAGATCAACAATTAATAAATGGGACCTCATGAAACTGAAAAGCTTCTGTAAGGCAAAAGACACTGTCATTCGAACAAAACAGCAGCCTACAGATTGGGAAAAGATTTTCACCAACCCTACATCTGTCAGAGGGCTAATATCCAAAATATATAAATAACTCAAGAAATTAAACACCAAGAAACCAAATAACCCAATCAAAAAATGGGGTACAGAGCTAAACAGAGAATTCTCAATAAAGGAATCTCTAATTGCTGAGAACTTAAAGGAATGCTCAACATCCTTAGTTATCAAGGAAATGCAAATAAAAACAACTCTGAGAGTTCATCTTATACCCATCAGAATGGCTAAGATCAAAAGCTCTAGTGGTAGTATATGTAGGCAAGGATGTGGAGCAAGGGGAACACTCTTCCATTGTTGGCGGGAGTGTGAACTTGTACAACCACTTTGGAAATCAATCTCGTGGTTTCTCAGAATATTGGGAATAGTTCTAAAAAACTTAGCTATACCACTCCTGAGCATATATCCGAAAGATGCTCTATTATATCACAAGGACACCTGGTCAACTATGCTCATAGCAGCTTTATTTGTACTAGCCAGAAGGTGGAAACAACCTACAACCTAGATGTCCCTCAACTAAAGAATATATAAAGAAAATGTGGTACATTTATACAACGGAATACCACACAGCTGTTAAAAACAAGGACATCATGAAATTTGCAGGCAAATGGATGGAACTAGAAAATATCATCCTGATTGAGATAATCCAGACCTAGAAAGACACGCATGGTATGTACTCACTTAGAAGTTGATATTAGCCATAAGATACAAGATAACCATGCTACAATCCACAGACCCAAAGAAGCTAAGTAACAAGGAGGACCCAAGGGAGGGTGCTTGAATCTCATTCAGAAGGAGAAAGAGACATCTGAAGTAGAGGGAGGGAGGAACTAGTTGGGAGAGGAGGTAGTGAGTAGAACGGGAGTGGGAATCAGGTGTGGGGAAGAGGGGGACCTGGGAGAGAACAGAAATTGGTGGGGTGCATCTCTGGATGGCTCCCTGGAATCTATGGGGGTAACCCTAGCTGAGACTCCTAGCAGCAGGGGATATGGAGCCTGAAGTAGCCAGGCAGGACTTCCAGTGGAGGGAAGGGGACACCAACTCACCCACAAAACCTTTGACCCAAGATTTGCCCTGCCTGCAAGAGGTGCAGGAATAAAGATGGAGCAGAGATTGAGGGAATGGCCAACCAATGACTGGCCCAACTTGAGACCCACCCCACAGGAGAGAGCCAGCCCCTGACACTATTAATGACGCTCTGCTTGCAGACAGGAGCCTAGAATAACTATCTTCTGAGAGGTTTCATACAGCAGCTGATGCAAACAGATACCGAGACCCACAATCAAACAACAGACAGAGCTCAGTTGCAGAAGACTGTGTGTGGGAGAACTGATGGAGCCGTGGGGGGCGGGGTCAAGGGTACCACAAGAAGACCTACAGAAGAAATTACCCTGGACCCATGGGGGCTCACAGAGATGGAGCCAGAAACCAAAGAGCATGCATGGGCTGGACCTAGGCCCCCTACACATATGTAGCAGATATGCAGCTTGTGCTTCATGCGTATCCCCTAACAATCAGAGTCAGGGCTGTTTCTTACTGTTGCCTTCCTCAGGATCCCTTTCCCACGGCTGGCCTGCCTTGTCTGTCCTCAGTGGGAGAGGAAGCACTTAGTCCTACTTGGACTTGAGGTACCAGAGTGGGTTGGTACCTATGGAGGAGGGGCTCCTCTTTTCTGAGGAGAAGGGGAAGGGTGAGGGTGGGACTGGGAGGAAAGGAGGGGAGGTGCTGTTATCAGGCTGTAAAGTGAATAAATAAATGAATATAGAAAAAATTTCAAATTGGAAAACCTGTGGATAATTTTCTTAATGCAAAATACTTACTAAATTTAAATCAAGATCAGATAAGAAATTTAAACAGACCTATGACCCCTAGTGAAACAGAAGCAGTAAAATAAAAGTGTACCAACTAAAAAGAAGCCCAGGGCAGGGAAGGAGAGGCCAGAGTAGTAGGACTGCCAGAGGAAAAAGTGAAGCCCAGAGCCGAGCGGCCTGAAGGGCTCAAGGCCTTGGGATCTAGTATAGGAAGGTCACTGATGCTCAGTTAGACCAAAGCTATCAACTTCAAAGAGAAGATTTTAGGGGCAAGGAGAAAATGGTCCATGGAGGGGCATGGTGACCCCACACTTTCACCTTTTAGATCCAAAGGTTTAGAAGCACTGCTCCACCACCCACAGATGGCACAGTTAACATCTTGACTGGCATCCATGCCTGCCTGGCTTCACATTGAATATGAGTACCTGGTGATTTATTTCACTAATTCCTTCCTGATGGTCACATGAGTTGGCTCAAATTTATTTCTGTAATTGCAAAGAATTCTGCACTCCAACCTTTATTAGTCACCATAGCACCACGCATACCATGAAAATGTGGAGCAGGTACCAGCCAAATGGAGTTCTAAGGCCTCCCACTTGCCAACTCGCCATTTACCAGCGGGCTAAGGAGAGCACATCAGCTCCGTGGCCCATTGAGGGCATCTGCCCTCTGGCTTAGTCACTCTAATCAAGTTCCACAGGACATGGTCAGTAGCAACCCCAGATTGGAGGTTCATCTGATCAGGTGTGAGGATTTGTACAGGTGGAAGGCCAGGCGTCACCCCAAGAAACTGCAGCACCAGGTGAACACCTAATGATGCCTAAAGGGACTCCAGGAAAGAACTGATAAGAGTCATATCAGGCTTTGGAACCCAAGCTCTAGTGTGCAAGGATAACCTTGTAGATGATCATATTGGGAGAAAGTCTCCAGTATGGAGGATCTGCCTTCCCAGAGATTTCAGCTTTATAGAATTAGAATGGACTTAAATTACAAGGCTTTAAGGTAAGACTCTACTTCCAGAAGCTTCCGTCAAGTAAAACCCTGATGAGCAGACCTGAGCCTAAACAGGGCATAGCAGTGTGTAAGGTCCTGCATAGACACAGGCAGGAGACTTACTGATAATTCACATGAGAGCCATGTCTCAGTGTACTGATACAGCCTGGATGGTGGGGTGGAAGTGGGTTTACTGATGAGTTGGCCTGATTGGCCATCTGGATAGCTGGTGGCCCCTCACGTGGGTAGTGGATCCTGGGCCTTCCAAATTCATCTGTCATTCTTCCTCTCATCAGACCTGACAACAGTCCTAAGTAGCAGGGTGACTTATTATCCTGTTATGCTATCTGTATGGTTAAATGCAGGCCAAAATCTCAGCAGACCTGGACTAGCTGACAGGCAGTATCCTGCAGCATTAGGAATGAACTATTATCAGACCTCACTTTCCTGATGAAACGAAGAGTAGCTGCTTCTCAGTCTTCACTGGATTTCAAGGCCACTGTTGAAAACCTCTTGTGATTTTCATCACTATATCATGATTCCAGGATACTATTTGAAATGTGCTGGTAGAAAGGGTAATAAATGGCTTCTCATCTTCCCTTTTGTGAAAGCAGATGCCCAGTGAGTCCATAGACTCCACCCTGGATACAGGACCACAGCCCCATCATCTATAGGCTTCCTCAGGACAAATGAGAGACCCTCTCAGGGGCCCAGAGAGTATTAAGTAAAACCACTTCCCCTGTCCTCCCCTCCTTTCTGTTGCTCCTACCTTTGCCCAGTGGATAAAAGAGAGAGAGAGACAAAGGAAGACATGAGGATAAGCTCAGCAGTAGAGAACTTGCTTAGCATGCAAACCTCCCCAGCTTGTACACCCAGGACTGAAAGAATAACAGCAGGAGAGGCCCGCTGTATCTAGTCTGCATCTCATCAGGTGGGCTCTTCTTTCTAGACTAAATGGTTTGACTGTATTTGCTAGCATGAGAAAACCTGCCGTGAGGTGAAAGGAAATAAGGTACTTAAAATTTTTGTTTTTAGTCTAAAGAATGAGCACCAGCTGCCTTCTCATTGCTGGGATGTATGTGGGAAAAGTCAACTTGAGGAATAGAGTTTATTTTGGCTCATAGGCTGAGGGCATGGTATATCACGGTGAACATAGTGGCAGGAGTGTGAGGTGACAGGTTACCCTGGGTCAGGAAGCAGAGAGAATGGAATGCTGACAGTCTTCTGCTTGCTTTCCCCCTTTCCTTTAATCTCATGGGCTGGGGCCACCCACCCTTAGGGTGGATTCTTCCTTTTCAGTTAAACCTCCCTAGAAACACCTTCACAGACACATTTAGAAGTGTGTCTACCTGGTGATTCTAAATCTAGTCAAGATAACTGTCCATGTTAACTATCACAAGTGTTCAACAACAGGAGCAATGGAAGATAGAGCTACTGCCCAATTGTGAGTGCCTCATTAAAGCAACGGGCAAAACAGAATGTCTGGGTAAATCCCTGAGAAGGCAGGATACCACATCTCAGAATTTTGAAAGTAACCAAAGCTGTATTTTAGGTGGTTGATATATTTCCTCTTCAATGTCTAAATTATTCATTTTTTAATTATCATTAAGTTTTTAATAATTAAATTTGTCACTAAAAATTGTGGAGGCATAGCTCCATTATCTGCATATTTATTTCAAAGGTGTATATATATATATATATATATATATATATGTAAGCCTAGTACTGAAGTTTGAATATGAAATGACTCCTGTACTGGTTAGTTTTTGTCAATTTGAATGCCAGTAGAAGATTTGCCTCGATAGACTGGCTTTTGGGTATGAGCATTTTCTTGATTAATAATTGCTGTGAGAGGGCTCTGCCCACTGGAGAGGCAGGTGGCCCTAGGTTATATAAGGAAGCAATCTGAACAAGCCATGGAAGCAAGGCAGGGAATAGCTTTCCCTCCTAGTTTCTGCTTCAAACTCCTAGGAGACTTGAGCACCTGTCTTGGCTTCCCTCACCTGGATGGAATCATGCATCTCGTGTGTGTGTGTGTGTGTGTGTGTGTGTGTGTGTGTGTGTGTGTGTG
>CAJQZJ010036221.1:0-19716 GCA_907164525.1 Lophiomys imhausi
AAAGTGTGGACCACTACGGCCCAGTTTAGTTCTAATTCTTTTTTTTTATTTTTATTATTTTTATTTTATTTTGTGTTTAAGAGTGTTTTTCCTTAATGTTTATCTATGAACTACTTGTGTGCCTGAATCCATGGAGGCTAGAATAGGCCATCACATCCTTTGGAACAGGAGTTACAGACAGTTGTGAGCTGCCAGGTGGGTGCTGGGATTTGAATCCTGGACCTCTGTAAAAGCAGCCAGTGCTCTTAACAGCTGAGCCATCTCCTCAGTCCCCTACTTCTAATTCTTAATATATACACTATGTACCATAAATAATTTTGATCAAGACAAACTTATTATCAAGTGACAAGGAAAAAATGTGTATGTTTAAAAGTCTGTAGATGGTGTTTTTTTTTTAATCTACTGTTGGTTGAATCAGCAGATACAGAACTCTGAATCTAGAGGTTACTTGTGCATTAGAAAACTGTTGGAGGCAAACACCAATCTCATTTTTTAATGCCAATAAATCCTTGACATCAATTTGAGAACAGCACAAGACACAAAGGAAATAAAGCCTTAAATGAGCATTATTAAACTGAACAAGTATATGAAAACATTAATCTATCTCAAGCATTTTGTCCAATGAATAGTTTCCTATGAGGAGGGAAAACTAAAAACATCAATTAGTTACAGTGCCAGCCAGGAGCTTAACTCCTAATTCAGGCTAACTGTATTCACAGGATTTGTTCTGGTCAATAAATATCAATAAAATTCATTAATTTTTTTCTTTTTTACCTTTTCCCCATTGGTTTTCTAGCACACGGCACTAAATATTTTATGAGACGTACGATTTGTTTGTATATACTTTAATTATACTCATCTATTTGTGTGTCTTTCTGAGTAGGTGCTTGAGGAGCACGGTATACAGTTAGAGCCCAAAGGACAATTTTTGAAATATGTTCTCTTCTCCTGGAGGACTGAACTCAAGTTACTAGGCTTGGAAGCGGGTGCTTTACTAGCCGGTCTGTCTTGCCAGACCGCACAAATGTTTCAGGGTATTGCTTACTTTAATTATTTATTGCACAGCTTTTGATTATTGTTGTTCTATTTGTTGATTTTTATTTTTGAGTAGCCTGGCTCTCCTGGAACTTGCTTTGTAGATCAGTCTGGGCTTGAAACTCACAGAGATCTACCTGCCTCTGTCTCCCAAGAGCTGGGATTAAAGGTGTGCGCCACATTAATTTCTCTATCTTCTTGAAAAGGAAACACAAATTGTAGAAGGAGTCCTAAGAATTCTTGGCTCTGGCAAAATAAACTCATAATCTCTCAATTCTTTCTCATTTCAACCAAGTCAAACTCCACAGGACTTTTGGCAATTATAAAACTAAACATATAAGTCTTTCTGGAGGTGACGGGGGTAAGACTGAGTTTCTCTGTGTAGTCCTGGCTGTCCTGGAACTCACTTAGTAGATCAGGCTGGCTTCAAACTCAGAGATTTGCCTGCCTCTGTTCCCGAGTGCTGGGATTAAAGGTGTGCGCCACCACACCCAGCTACAATATAAGTCTTACAATCAAAATTCTACAGACTATGGTTTGAATAGTTAGTTACTTCAGATAAATACTAGTTAGGCTCTGAAATCTGATATTGTTAGATAACAGAAGCATTTTTGCTCTTCTATCTCTTTTTTTTTTTTTTTTTTTTTTTGGTTTTTCGAGACAGGGTTTCTTTGTGTAGCCCTGGCTGTCCTGGACTCACTTTATAGACCAGGCTGGCCTCGAACTCACAAAGATCCGCCTGCCTCTGCCTCCCAAGTGCTGGGATTAAAGGCGTGCGCCACCACCGCCCGGCGCTCTTCTATCTCTTAAAACATAAAATACTAATTACAGAAACATTTTATCCTAATTCTCAAGGAAGAATTTAATAATTTCTATTAAACTTTTAAGGGTCTAAAAATAGTGTTCAAGTGGTTCTTTGACCATCAATTAAATTGTAGAGCTTATCATTAAATCCTAACTAAGCTACAGAACACTAAACCTCCAATCCACAAAAGGAAATATCTTAAGTGATGAGCAAAGGAATCTGAGTCCCCTGAGTGCCTTACCAAAACCAGTCTCTCCTCTAACTTGCCACATCTGTTCTACTTTATTATTGCTCAGAATATCAAGCAGGCTAGACTCTTAACTACTTGTCTAGAATTGTTTCACACACTAGCTGGTCCCCTCTAACAGGACCTCAACCCTTACCTCTCTCTCCATTCTTCACCCTTACAATGCTCCTCACAGGACACTCCTCTGAAATGTCTAATAGACCAGGAGGTAGCCCATGAGGAGGTGGAGGGATCCAGGGAAGGACACCAAGAAAGGAACATACCTGTTATTCCAGAGATGGCACAGAAGTAGAGAGGCTGAATCTCATAGTGACTCGAAGACTGGCTTCCATTTTAAGTGAGACTAGAAAGTCTGAGCAGGAAGTGCCTGGTCTGATTTTAAAACATCCCTGATTACTATGCTGAGAATACCAAAGACAGAGATCAAAGCTGGGTGTAGGATCTGAAGGCAAGATGGCAGAGTATAATAACTTTAACTGAGCATCTTGAAATAGAAGATACTGAGATGTAGGTGGAGGCTAGGTATTTCCATGGTGACAATAGCAGAATTCTTGACACTAAACATCTGGGATATACAAAAAGAAGTAAAGGGCCGGAGAGATGGCTCAGAGGTTAAGAGCACTGGCTGCTCTTCCAGAGGTCCTGAGTTCAATTCCCAGCAACCACATGATGGCTCACAACCGTCTATAATGAAAATTGGTGCCCTCTCCTTGCCTGCAGCCATACCTGCAGACAGAACACTGTATACATAAAAAAATAAATAAATCTTTTAAAAAATTCATTTCTTAAAAAAAGAGAGAGAGAAGTAAAGCCAGATAGACTTCAAGGCGTGCCTAAGAAGTAGAGCATTAAAATCAACTGGAGTGAAAAAGACACAACTTTTAAAAAGCTGGGGCTAGAAAGTTGGCTCAGTGGTTAAGGGCACCTGCTGCTCTTGCAGAGAACCTGGGTTCGGTATCCAGCAGCCACATGGTGACTCATAACCATCCCTAACTCCAGGTCCAAGGGGATGCAACACCCTCGTCAGACCTCTACAGGTACCAAGCATGAACACATACATACATGCAGGCTAAACATTCGCATATATTAAAAATAAATCTAAAAATATTTTTTCCGCCAGGAAAAAATTAATTATGAAGTAGCAACAAAAGTAAGTGTAGGGGTGTGGGTAACCACTACATAGGGAACTGTATTAAATCATCGAAGCATTAGGAAGACTGAGAACCACTGCTGCAGATCCTTAGATTACTGGGGTTAGGCCTGGGAAGATTACAGGATCCTACCCCTTCCCTCTTCTCTTTCTGATTTCCTGCCGTCCACACCATGATGTGTGCCCATGTCAAAGGTCCAAAGCAACAGTTCACCTGGTCATTTCTTTACAATTTAAACACAGATATTTTGTGATAGTGATAGAAAGGTAAGTAATGGAGAAGTCAAAGTAGCCCTACCCTAAATGTTATTTGAGGCCAACTCTAACAAAACAGACAAGGACTGGGCGTGGTGGCACACGCCTTTAATCCCAGCACGTGGGAAGCAGACACAGGCAGGTCTCCGTGAGTTTGAGGCCAGCTTGGTCTACAGAGTGAGTCCAGGACAGCCAAGAATACAGAGAAACCCTGTCGCAAAAAACCAAACCAAACAAAAAACAGACAAGGAAAGATTTCAAGTTACTAGAATTTTGCTAAGCCCCATAATATTTTATTATTTTAAAGTTCTTATTTTAATTATGTGTTGGGGGTAGTGTTAAGCATTCTAAATGTTAATTGGCCTGCTTGCTGTCTGTTATTTACATTGACTCTGATTGGTTAAATAAAATGCCAAGGCCTGAGATTGGGCAAAGAGAGAGAAAGGTGGGACTTCCTTAGATTACAACAGGAAGCCTGTACTTTAGACAGAGGACTAAAGCATTCCAGCCAGGAGCAGGAAGAAGACACACGCCATGGGTTAGAGAAAAGAACCTCATTCCACATGGCCAGGAACATCGGCCTAGCATGGAGAATGGCAGTCCAAAGGGACGTATGTATATCTGGGGTCATATTTGGGTAACAGAATTAAGAGCTAGCTTAGATGGGCCAAGATTGCTCCATCTAGGCCTAGGCTTGTAAAATCCATGCGGTCTCTTGTGTGCTCATTTATAATGGATGGTTAAGGATTAGCCACCAAACCAATTAACAATAATCTAAATACTGATTTAATAATTTAATTAATTCTTTCTATAATTATGTATATGTATTTGCCTGAATGTATTATCTTTGTACCACAAATATGTCTGGTCCTGGGAGAGGCCAGAATTAGGTCTCCTGAAACCACAGTTACAGATGATTGTGAGATGCCAAGTGGTTGCTGGGAATTTAACCTGGGATCTCTGAGGTACAGAACTCCCTAGCCCCATGTTTAACGTGAGTTCAGGAGCACATTTAGTTATGTGATTTTTAAAAGTCATACTTAAAAGTTTGTTCCCATTAGTCAAAAATAATCACAAAACTGTAATATATTTGAATTAAATTAGTCATTTAAAATTCCCCTTCAATTATGTTAAATCAGTCAGTGCCTCTTAAGAGCTTTGCCTTAGAATGCAGAGAGTTTGGGTTTCAGTATCATTTCAGAGAGGCCTTACCAAACCAACCTAAGAAAAACTCCTTCTTCCATTCCTATCACTTCAAGAGCCAAAGTTCTGACCAAGTAAAATAAATGCTTTGCCTGGTTGTGGGACTGAAATTTTAACCCAAACTGAGTAGGACTCCCCCTTTGCTTTGTTTGTTCTGTAGTGCTGGAGATTGAACCCAGGCCTTGTACAGTGGTAGCTATGCAAATACTAAATGTTCCCTTTGGCTTTCTGAAAACGGGTCTTCCTACCTATCTAGGCTAATATCATAATTTACAAAGAGCTTAAAAAATGAAATGCCAAGAAACCAAATAATCCAATCAAAAAACGGGAAACAGAGCTAAACAGAGAATTCACAAAGGATGAATCCCTAATGGCTGAGAGACACTTGAAGAAATGCTCAGCATCCTTAATCATCAGAGAAATGCAACTCAAGATGACTCTGAGATTCCATCTCACACCTGTCAGAATGGCTAAGATCAAAAGCTCAAATGACAGCACATGCTGGCGAGGTTGTGGGGAAAGGGGAAACCTCCTCCACTGCTGGTGGGAGTGCAGGCTTGTGCAACCACTATGGAGGTCAGTCTGGCAATATCTTAGAAAACTTGGGCCAGGCGTGGTAGCGCATGCCTTTAATCCCAGCATTTGGGAGGCAGAGGCAGGCAGATCACTGTGAGTTCGAGGCCAGTCTGGTCTACAAAGTGAGTCCAGGACAGCCAGAGCTGTTATACAGAGAAACCCTGTCTCAAAAAAAAAAAAAAACTTGGAATAGCTCTGCCTCAGGACCCAGCCATACCACTTCTGGGTATACATCCAAATGACTCCTCACCAAATCACAAGGACATTTCCTCATCTATGTTCATAGCAGCCTTATTTATAATAGCTAGAAATTGGAAACAACCCAGATGTCCCTCAACCAAGAAATGGGTAAAAAAACTGTGGTACATCTACACAATGGAATACTACTCAGCCATCAGAAACAATGAAATCATGCAATTTGTAGCCAAATGGATGGAACTAGAGAAGCTCATCCTGAGTGAGCTAACCAAGACTCAGAAGGATGCACATGGCATCTATTCACTTATAGTCAGATTTTAGCTATATAGTACAGGATATCTATACTACAACCAATGCACCAAAGGGAACAGGAACATAGACTTTGTTTCCTGTCAGTGAAACACTTTGCCCTAGTGGTGCTGCCTTGTAGGCCCCCAGTGTATGAGGAGTGGGATGGAAGGAATAGGGGGTATAGGGTGGGAGGGGTGGAAAGAGGACACTGTGATGGAGATATAACCTGAAGTAATAAATAAATAAATATTTAAAAAAAGTTCAACTTCACTGTTTTTGTTTTGTGTGGTGTTGGGTTCACACATACTAGGCATGTACTAAACCACTGAGCTACACCCATATCCAAAAGGAATATATATCTTGCTGAGGTAGTATATTCATATAATTGTAGCATTTAGGAGGCTGAGGCAGAAGAATCACTGTAGTTTAGGAGTTTAAGACCAGCCTAGACAACACAGTGAGCGAGACTCCACCTCAAAAAAGAGCAAGGAGGGGAAGATAAAAGTTATCATTTCTGAGGTTGTGAGTTGGCTCAGCAATTAAAGAGTATACCTACAATTCTTCCAGAGGTCCTAGGGAACCAATGCTCTCTCTGGCCTCCCTAGGTACCTGGGAAGTAGGAAGTACACATCCTGACACACAGACCCACACACATGCAGATGATTAAAAATGAAATGTTTAAGAAAAAACACCATGCAATATACTATTCATTTCCTTAGTACTCACATTTCTTATAATGTAAGCTCCTTTTTAGGACTTTTGTAAGGACTCTGTCTTTCTACTTGATACCATCAGACCCTTCAAATGGCATCCAGTAGAATAGATGTTCAGATATTTACAGACTGGACAAAATCCAAGTTATCCTTGATATTGCTGAGGTATTCTCCATATATTTGAGCGATATTGTAAACTGATGTGTGCCCTACTTTGTTTACAGAGGCTATAGGGCTCTGGTAATCTACTACAACAAGGAAAGAGCCACATGGCTTTTAGTGACACAGCTTGGAAAATATCTAAGAAAAACTTGTCTTGGGGCTAAGGATATAAAGCTCAGAGTTCTATCTCCAGCACCAGATAAGCAGGATGTAGTAGTTAATCCCTGTAATCCCAGTATCTAAGAGGTGGAGATAGGAAGGTCAGCCTTGGCTACACAGAGAACTCAAGTCAGTGTGGGCTACATGAGATCTTGTTAAGAAATAAAAGGGAGAGGAAAGTGAGAGGAAGGAAAGAAAGACAAGACAGATGTGTATCCTCTTTTCTTATACTTCTTTACCAATTCTGTTATACTCAATTTCTAGAACTCTAGGATTCCCTTTCACTAATCTACTGATAAAAGACTGATCCATTAAAGCCACCCAATTTATTTTTATTTATTTTTGTTTTTTGAGACAGTGTTTCTCTGTGTATCCCTGGCTATCCTGGAACTCTCTCTCTCTGTGGACCAGGCTGGCCTTGAACTCACAGAGATCTACCTGCCTCTGCCTCCCAAGTGCTGGGATTAAAGGCATGCGCCACCATGCCCAGCCAAAAGCCATCGAATTTAATAGTTTCAGTTAACACCTATAGGTTATGGTAATTCTGTAATTTATTTCAAAGATCCTCATGTTTATTAGTCACGGTTTTCCTGTTAATGATTTAGTTCACTATTCCCACTCCCATTTATACATCTCTAAAGTTGTTGAGCCTCATATGCAGCCATGCTCTAATGTAAGACACTTGAGGAAGGGGAAGTAGCTTCACATCCCTCAAATGCACATCTTAAAATAGAAATTCCTACCAATCCAAAATTTTAAAGCTGACAATTTTAAATGAGGTTCCTAATCAGTTTAGACGTTTAAAAAGAACTATCCAGGTCTATATCTTAACTGAAACACTCAAATCTGGGAATCATATCCATAATCCTACTCATCTATGTTCCTGACTCTGAATTAGAATGCTTTGGTCAATATATACCTCATTTCATGTTTAATAAGGTCCAGACTCAATCCTATTGCCTCAGAACCATTCCTTAATCACTTAATCAAAAATAACAGCTATCTTCTGGGAATACTGGCACAAACCTTTAAACCCAGCACATGGAATGCAGAGGCAGGAGGATGTCTTTGAGTTCAAGGCCACCATGGCCTGCAGAGAATTCCAGGATAGTCAAGGATACTTAGAGAGACTCTGTCACAAAAACAACCTTACAGCTACCAGCTATCACTCTCTAGTCTCAAAGTATTTATCAATACTTTTCTATTTAGTTGCTTATAAGCTTATTGCTATTCTTCTCCACACAAAAAAATTATTTTATATAAAGACCTTTTGTCTGCCTCATTCAGCACTGTCTAGTTAATGTTAAAGGTTACATTCCTGATCAATTGTAACAGGGCCCCAGACTTAGTAGGCTCCACACCTTAGCACAACTGACTGTATGATGGAAGTATCCAGGCTGTAAAACTCAGTACTAAGACAACACCATGAGCCAAAACAAAAACAAAGACTGTTGAGGGAAGGCCTAATATTGTTTCTGATACATTGAATTCAATGCTGAGATCTGGTACCGCCCCTTCTGAGGCATTCTCTTGATTGGTTAATAAAAGTCGCTTATGGCCAATTAGCTGGGCAGAAAGAGTATAGGAAGGCGGGACTTCCTGAGATCAGAGCAGGGACTCTGGGCACACACAGAGAGGCTTTCTTTCCGCTGGGAGACACAGAAGGAGACAGACGTCTGGAGAAGGCTGGAAGGTACTCACAGGCACATGGTGGTTTGGGATTTGGTGATCCGATCGGGTTAAGTTAGAGCAGCTAATTGAGAGTCTGCCCAGCTAAGGGCTAAGTGTTAAAACATTAAAGGTCTTGATGTGTTTAATTATTGGGGAAAAGACTGTGGTGGCTTATAGGCCCTCAGTCCAAGCAGTCCTGGGCCGTTGGACTTCCAGACTCTCAGACTCCCCTTGAGCCCAGGCGAATCTCCTGCCAAGCCGCTGGTAATTCTACCGGCCTAATATAACAACTTATATTAACAGACTTTAGGCTACAGGTGGTGTAGGCCACCCTTAGTCCCGAGGCTCTTTCTCCAGGATAAGTTAGGCAACAGGTTAAGGCACTCGGGCCAGGCCGCCTGCTCCTCTGCCAAGCCGCCAGCTACTCCACTGGCCTAATCTTACAGTTTATACTTACTAATAACTACATTAATTAATTAATTTGCAGTTTTCAAAAGACCTAATTCATTTCATCAAAGTCTATAGTTCTGGGAACGTCTAAATGTACTAATTTTGCTTTTTGGCTTCAGTTCCACTACTGTCTAACTGTTCTTGTTAGTATGTCAACCCAGGATATGGATTTTTTTTTACTTTAAAACTCACCCTGAGAAAGGCTCGGAGGAGATACGATGGGATCTCGAACAGCCAGTGTAGTTGCTGGCCAGCTAATAAAGACTTTCCACTGGCTTACATACATGCCCAACCAATCTTCTCTGGTCAATACCTCACAACACAATTACATTTATTTCCACAGCTGAAATGACTCATAGTTTCAATGAACATATTATTAGCACAAATACCCTCAAGTCAGATTGTGAATACACATAAAACAGAAGTAATAACTTTATGTGTAAGAACCAAAGCCAGGTTGACAATTTCACAGTATCTCTGCACTCATATTTTTCAAATCTTGGTCATTATCCATGAAACTTTACTTCACAGCCATTTTTCTAACATTGATGGCTTTTCACATCTGGCCCTGAATTTCCCTTTGTTCTTCCTCTTCTGTTGTTTTCTTAGGTTCTAGGCTATGATAATACAACAGCCCACAGTGCATCGTCCACAAAGGATAAAACATAATCTATCACTTACTTCTTTATTCCTCCCAAACTTTCTCCCCATTACCACCTACAGAAAGAGTACTCAGAGGTTGGAGAGATGGCTCAGCCATCAAGAGCCCATGTTGTTCTTGCTGAGGACCTGGGTTCAGTTCTCAGCACCCACATGGTGTCTCACAACCAACTATAACTCCAGCGCCATGGGTCCAATGCCCTAGTCTCCCCTCTGTAAACAATACATACACATGGTGCACCTACATACATACTCATACACATAAAATAAATACATGTAATAAAAATAAAAATTTTAAAAGATGTCTTAAAAAAATACTCAGAGGGGCTGGAAAGATGGCTCAGCGGTTAAGAACACTGACTGCTCTTCCAAAGGGCCTGGGATCAAATCCCAGCACCCACATGGCAGTTCACAACTGTCTGTAATTGCCTGGTGTGGTGGCACGCACCTTTAATCCCAGCACTCGGGAGGCAGAGGCAGGCGGATCTCTGCAAATTCAAGGCCAACCTGGTCTACAAAGTGAGTCCAGGACAGCCAGGGTTACACAGAGAAACCCTGTCTCAAAACAAACAAATAAAAAACCTCAGAAAACACCTGAGTATTTTTCTGTAAGGCACTATGCAACAATTAGTAACATTTCTGAAACTTCTACCTTAGAGAAAACCATCAGGACTGCCTTCTCCTTGAGTATGACAAACCCCTAGAGCATGGGCATTATTATATATGTCTTTGTATTCTTCAAGGTACCTTGCATGGTGATGTCTAATAAATAAAGTTAATAATGAATACATTCTAGACACTTAGAATTGCTCATTGATATTTTCATTTTCCTTCTTCCCAAATGATAAAAGTTTGCACTGAGAAAATGCTGTGCCTTCTATTTTAGTTCTTTTTCAGTTTCTTGTTAAGATCCAACTGGGAAGATCTCTAATGATAGATAGTAACTGTGGACGATAGCTAAGCAAGAAAGTGATAGAGTCAGAACCATATTTTAGTCTAGAGTTCAAATCAGCATTAAGAGATAAAATTAGTGAAATAGGAAGTATAACTGTCCCAGAACCAAACAACAACAACAAAAACACAAAGTAAGAAAGGGCTGAAGATTGACTCCAGAAATAATTTGGATGTCAGTGAAAAACAGGTAACTGGGGAAGACAGTAAAATAAGGGGGTAAAATCACACACAAAAAAAGAGAAAACACAGAGAATATGAGCAATACTGCCAGACAAGCAGATGAACCTTGTCAAGAAGAATATGGTTTGGCAACCAGGACACTGTTGCAGCACTTACACCTGACAGCTTCAAGATAAATGGGTGGGTAAATTAGGGAAAAAGAAGACTAAAATCAGCAGGTGGGCAAAGTCTTAACAGAGTACTGCCTAATTTACACAAGAGATAAACTTTCTTACAATCAAAGAACTGATGGAAAGGGAAAAGCAAACAAAGAGTAGCAGGGAGGGAGATGTGCTGCCAAGTCCCGGGGACAATGAAGGCTAAAGACGAAGGAGGGGGAAGGTAAGCTGAAAAAGAGCTATAATATGGAGAAACTAGAGAAATGTGTGGTATTGGCAAAGGGAAGTAAATGTCTCAATTGCTAGGTAATGTGCTAAGAACCGAGAGGTAAGAACATTTGAACAATTGCTGTCTGGAGTGGGATAATCAACTGAAATGAAAACGAGCACCGTGCGCCCAGATGACAACTGCAGAAGAACAAGAACAGGCAGAGTAAGTGTCAGGAGAAATCTAAAGCAGAGGATGGCACAGTACCATCAGATTGCCAGAAAGGGTCCACAGACAGCTGTGTAAGGAAAACACAGCTAACGTTCCCATGGGAAAGGAGGTCAGGAGATTTAATTCCCTTTACCAGCTCGTAACTGTGTGTCAAAATACACTACACATGTTTTCCTATACTCAAAAGATTTAAGATCCAACCACAGTTCACTTGGTCTAGCCATAAATTACAATCCCAAATAAACTTCCAATATAAAAGCATGTTTTATTGTATCAGATTCTTAGAAATTGTATAAAGTTTCTAATTGTATTTTTCTCAAAATGGACTATTTCTCTACTCTGCCAGCTCAAAAACAAAACAAAAAAGCCACCCCCAAACAAATTAAACAAAACAAAACCACCTTTAAGTTACAAGTAAAGTGGGATTAAAAACTCCCTTGAAGGGATGATGGCTCATTATTCAGCATGTTTCATGTACAGCTGGTATATCTGGTAATGACTCAAACTGTGTTCTTGTCTGGCCTACATTACTCCTTTCTGACCACTGGACATGATAATTTTCTCTTTGATAAAATCTACTTGCAGAAGTCTAAGGCATTTCTCTAATAAGCCAATACACTGATGGGGGGGGGGGAGGAAAGGCTAATCTGGCCACTCTCAGTAAGCCCTATGTAGCTACTCAAGGTATTAACAGCCCTGAATTTAATAATCCCATAAATTACCTCATACCTGGATCCTGGCAGGTCCTCACATATTTCTAGAAAGATGAACTTCAGTCTCCTCACTTTATGATTAGTACTTTTTTAAATGAGTATTTGGAATTCCTCCCACAAAAAGTTCCAACAACTCAAATACATGAATGTTTGACAATGCTGATAACATAATTAAATGTCTGTTTATATGTCCATTATATTACATCAGTTCTACCTATCAAAAATCAGACTATAGGCCAGGCCTGGTAGAGCACACCTTTAATCCCAGCACTCTGGAGCCAGAGGCAGGCAAACCTCTCTGAGTTCAAGACCAGCCTGGTCGACATAGTGAATACCAAGGCCAGCCAAAGCTATAAAAATCCACCTCAAAAATAAACAAACCACATCCTACATAATATTCATTTAAGACATTTGCTTTTACCCCCCCCCCAGTTATTATGTCATAATACAATCTCATTGGAAATGCATATTTCTGCCATCTGACTTCACTGAATCACTTACTGGTTTTTCCAATGTATTGTCTTGAAGTTACAGTACTTTTTTCTTTTTTGTTTTGATAGGCTCTAAAGATAGCCCTGTCTGGCCTGGAATTCAGAGGTCAGCCTGCCTCTGGTTCAAGAATATTGAGATTAAAGGTGTGTGCTACCATACCTGGAATTCTAGTCATCTTTAACCTCTGTCCAGTCAAATAGGCTTTTCTATCCTAGGTGTATACACCATAGACATAGATTCATAACCTCATCAAGATAACTAATTAACTACTACTGACTGGAGTAAGATGTTTATTTTCCAGAAGGTCCAATGTGAGGTTTTATAAATAATGACGTTAGGGGCTGGAGAGATAGCTCAGAGGTTAAGAGCACTGGCTGCTCTTCCAGAGGTCCTGAGTTCAATTCCCAGCAACCACATGGTGGCTCACAACCATCTATAATGGGATCCGGTGCCCTTTCTAGCTTGCAGGCATACATGCAGACAGAACACTGTATGCATAATAAATAAAATCTTTTAAATAAATGAATGAATGAATAGCGACTTTCCTAAGAGAACTTGGGGGTGGGAAGGTAGATTGTGCCTTATAGCTAGCCAAGTGATGAACAAGTCGAAAGTTTACAAGGAATCAAGAACCCAGTCATTTTTTTAAACATATTTTAAGCTTATGTAAACATGAATGCATCACGTTTGAGCTTTCTGAACTAAAAATTAGGATTATGGGCAGGTGTTGAGAAAGATGGTTCACTGGGTAAAGTGCTTGCTGACAACCTGAACTTGATTCCCAGAACCTACTTAAGGATGGAAGGAGAGAGCTGATTCCACAAAGCTGCCCTCTAATCCCCTTGCAGTTCGTGCATGTGCTCGCACACACAAGCACACACTAAGCAAATTAAGAGAGGAAGTGGGGAGTGAATGATTAGTATATACTGTATGCATATATGAAATTATCAAAACATTAATAAAAATATATGGAAAAAAAAGTAGAACTAGGAGCTGGCAAGGCTGACAATGTGAGTTTGATCTCCAGAACCCAGGTGGAATGGGAGCTCTCTCCAAAGTGGAGGTGTGCCAGGTCCCAGCACTTGGGAGGCAGAGACAGGCGAATCTCTGTGAGTTCAAGGCCAGCCTGGTCTACAGAGTCCAGGATATCAGGGCTGGTACACAGAGAAACCCTGTCTCGAAAAACAAAACATACACACACAAATAAGTGGTGGTGCATGCCTTTGATCCCATCGCTTGGGAGGCAGACAGATCTCTGAGTTTGAGGCCAGCCTGGTCTACAGAGACAGTCCAGGACAGCCAGGGCTACACAGAGAAACCCTGTCTCGAAAAATACAAAACAAACAAAAATTGTTCTTTGATCTCCACAGACATGTGTGCACCCACATACACATTAGAAAAATTAAAAACAACTTTGCTATACAATTACGAAAAAAGGCAGTAAAGAGTAATTTATCGGGGCTGGAGAGATGGCTCAGCGGTTAAGAGCACTGGCTGCTCTTCCAGAGGTCATGAGTTCAATTTCCAGCAACCACATGGTGGCTCACAACCATCCATAATGAAATCTGGTGCCCTCTTCTGGCCTGCAGATATACCTGCAGACAGAACACTGAATACATAATAAATAAATCTTAAAAAAAAAAAAAGAGTAATTTATCATTCCTGTGAATTAGTCTATAATGGAGCCTCGGCTAGTCTCAAACTCACTACATACCTGCTTTGGGCTAGAATACAGTCCTCCTGCCTCTGCGATCTCCATCATACTGGGAAGGACCTGGACCACCAGGCCCAGCTTCAACTGATATTCTTTTTTTGTTTTTGTTTTTTCAACTGGTATTCTTAAAGAAATAGGCACTGGGCTGGAGCGATGGCTCAGGTGTTAAGAGCACTGGTCGTTCTTCCAAAGGCCCTGGGTTCAAATCCCAGCACCCACATGGCCGTTCACAGCTGTCTGCAATTGCCGGGCGTGGTAGCACACGCCTTTAATCCCAGCACTTGGGAGGCAGAGGCAGGTGGATCTCTGTGAGTTCGAGGCTAGCCTGGTCTGGTCTACAAGGTTAAGTCCAGGACAGGCAGGTATACACCACAGAGAAACCTTGTCTCGAAAAACAAAAAACAAAAAAAAAGAAAGAAAGAAAAAAGAAATAGGCACAGTAGTTGTAGTACCTCAGTGTATTGACATTAAGTGCCGGTCACGCATTTTACATAATGATTTGCTCATCACACTAGTGCTACCAGAAATGGTGTGATAATTTCATCTTCCTGGAGGAAGAAACTTGGGCAAAGAGGTTAAGGAACTAGCTCAGAGTCACACAGCTCTTAAGAGATAGATATTCGGCAGGGACTGATGGCGCATGCTTTAATCTCAGCGCCGTGAGTTCAAGGCCAGTCTGGTCTACAGAGCCCGGGGCAGCAAGGGCTACACAGAGAAACCTTGTCTTAAAAAACAAGATTTAGGCCGGGCGGTGGTGGTGCACGCCTTTAATCCCAGCACTCGGGAGGCAGAGGCAGGCGGATCTCTGTGAGTTCGAGGCCAGTTGGGTTACATAGCAAGTTGGGGCAAAAGGGAGAGCTAAAGAGACGGGGGGGGGTCTATTTTATTACTAGTATTCATTTACACAGCCCGAGAACATAGTGTTTGTTTTTCCCTCAGATAATCAGTACCCCCATTTCAATTAGTACTTTTAGGACAGGATTCTTACTAAAAACACGAACATCGAAAACTACCCCCATGTTTTCCTCATTCCTTTCCTTTTTAACTGATGATACAGAATCTGCCCTACCCTGGGCCTCTCTCAGTATTTAAAACTTTTCAATGCTTTGATTGAAAAAACAACAACAACAACACGCAAAAACAAAACACTTTTGTACTATCTCATGTCCTATAAGGGGGGCCAGGGTTGGGAGACAGTTCCTCAAAGAACAAAAAAAAAGGTGGAAATATGAAGTCAAGAATGAAAGGACTGGAGGGAAGGTGTAACATTTAGAAAAGAGAGAAAGGGGGTGGAGTGGTAGGCACTGCTGTCTGACTCGCATTTCCTGCAGACAGTATGTGAACAGAAATTAAGGAACTGGGGAAGGGAGGGAGGGTCTGGCCATTGAAACCGGCTAGGTGTAGCATTTTGTTGGGATTTCTCCTATGATGTCTTTGACACTCAATTCGGAAGAAACGAATCCTAGGAGTCACAATGGCGGTGAGGACCCAGTAACACGGCTCTCGCTCCCAGCCGGGGCTGGTCCCTTGGAAGCACCGCTCCGAGTCAGTAGTCCGGCGGGAGGAACCACCGGAGCCTCTGGACCCCGAGGCCAGGGCCCCGCCGTCTGCGTGCCCGGGGACAGCCACCCCGGCTCCCCTTCCGGTGGACAACCCCGAAAGATTCCCACACCTCGCCGCTCACTGAGCCCGGCCCTTCCCCGGGAGCTGGGCGCGCCGATCGCCGAGCAGAAGCCGGGCTGCAGAGAGGGACTTACCTTTAACAGATTAGACATCGCCATGTTCCTTCAATTTGGACCCTCGCGAGAAGCGGCGAGAATTGGCGGCGCTCGGGGCCAGGACTCCTCGAGAGGCCGGAGCTCCCCGGCAGGACCCCGCGGGCCTTGGCGGGGATGCGGGAGACGCCGGTGCGGCGTGCCGTCAGCGCTGAGCTCGCCCCGGGCACCCGTGCTTCCTCGGACCTTCCCGCTACATGGTCACCGCGGCCGGCCCATGCGAGAGAGCACATGCAAACGCTCCAGGAGACGCGAGTGGCGAAGGGTGGGAAGGGACCACGAGCCGATCCGACCGGCGAGGGGTAGCATCGACTTCCCTGGGCCTCCCCTGCTCGTCTCCAGCTGGGCCTCAGGGGTCGCACCCGCGGCGGCTGCCAGCAACGACTTTAGCACGGCTTAGGCCCCGCACCTCGGGTTCGGTGGCGACGTCACGTGACGCGGGTGGGCGGAGCAACCCAGGCGACCATGAGCCACTGCGTCCCGAGGCCGCGGGGAGGGCGGGAGCGCACCCTCTGGTGGCTGCAGCCGGAGCCGCCTGCCCCCGGCTCGCCCCAAATCCGGGGTTTGGGTGTGAGAGCTCTGAATCTAATTAGCCGGGAAGGCTTTTTTTACCGCTGTCCTCCTCCAGCGCAAACGTGTTAACTAGTATCATTCTGCTAGAAATCCTCGACTTGTTCAAGAAGTCATTATTAGTCTTGGATTCCTTAAAATGTATCTTACAGAGCATCCTATCCTATTTTCTTCAAATTGCGTTGCTTGAGATCACAAATGTCAAATCAAGGGAAGAGAATGTAATTTATATAGGGATCTCACAGGTTAACTGTTTTTTTTTTTGTTTTTTTTTTTTTTTTGGTTTTTCGAGACAGGGTTTCTCTGAATGTCTCTGGCTGTCCTGGACTCGCTTTGTAGACCAGGCTGGCCTCGAACTCACAAAGATCCGGGTTAACTGTTTTTTAATGCGTTATGCAAGTTCCTAACACTTATATTTTTGGTTGTGAGCCTAGCCTTTAACGGCTGAGCCATCTCTCCAGCCCAGCAAGTTCCTAACACTATTGCTTTTGGGGGGGTTGGGTTTTGTTTGTTTTTTGTTTTGGGGGGGTGGGCTTTCTTTGTTGTTGTTTTTTTGTTTTTCGAGACAGGGTTTCTCTGTGTAGCCCTGGCTATCTTGGAACTCACTATGTAGACCAGGCTGGCCTTGAACTCAGAGATCCACCTGCGTGTGCCTTCCAAGTGCTGTGATTAAAGGCATGGAATACTACTCATGGCCATGACAGATAGTATTGAACTGTGTGGATTCTGGAATTTGAGAACTTGAACCCAGGTCCTTTGGAAGAAGAGCCAGTGCTCCCCAACTCCAAATTACATTTTGTTTTGTTTTGTTTTTCTATACGTTGTTTCTCTGTGTAGCCCTGGCTCTCTTTGAACTCATTCTGTAGACCAGGCTGGCCTTGAACTCACAGAGATCTGACTGCCTCTGCCTCCTGAATGCTGGAATTAAAGGTACACCACTACCCTTTGTCTAACTTGTTTTGTGTTGTTTTGTTTTGTTGAAACCCATCTCTCTTGTTCCACAATTTTAATCCCAGCACTCAAAGCAGAGGCAGGAGGATCTCTGTGAATTTGAGTCCAGCCTGGTCTACAGAGCAAGTTCCAGGTCAGCTAGAGCTACAAAAACCTACAAAACAAAACAAAGGTTTCTCAAATATTGTTGACGCATCACTTATATTAAAATAACCTAGAGTGCTATTTAGAAAAGCAGACCTTCAGGCTCCACTCTGAAGTGTTTTGTTTCATATATTAAGAGGCCTCAAATCTGCTTTTGTCCCAAGCATTTTGAAGAGGTCTTTCTGTGTAGTCATAAGTGGCCAGAAATTCTCTACATAGACCAGGTTGACCCAGAAATCTGCCTGCCTCTGTCTCCAGAGTGAGTACTGGGATTAAAGGGATGCTCCACCACACCCAGACCAAAGCAGCTAGATATAAGGAATTCTTGGCCGTTTTGGAGACATATACCTATAATCCCAGTACTCTGAGCCTAGGCCAATTAGAACTACACAATAAGCCCCTGTCTCAAGAAAATAGTGCTTAAAATGAGATAAGGTCTGCCACTTCTCTTAGATATTGAATCTTTTACTTAACCACACTGAGTCTTAGTTTCCTCATTTGTGAAATTAGTATAAAATCATATACATCATAGAGCTATTGGAAAGAATAAATATAAAGGTTGGAAAGATGGCCCAGTCCTTAAGAACACTGGTTGCTCTTCCAGAGGACTTGAGTTTGATTTCCAGCACCTGCAGGGGGCTCGCAAGTGGTCCCAGTCTACGGGCATCAGGCATACCTATGGTACACAAATACAGGTGCTGACAAAAACTCATACACATAAAATTAAAAAATAGTCAGGCATGGTGGCACACCCTTTAATCCCAGCACTCAGGAGGCAGAGGCAAGCAGATCTCTGTGAGTTCGAGGCCAGCCTCGTCTACAGAGTGAGTTCCAGGACAGCCAGGGCTACACAGAGAAACCATGTCTTGAAATTTTCTAAAAAATAAAAACTAAAAATGTAAAAAATTCAAAGATTATATATAATAATGTGAAAACATAATATATTATACATATAAGCATCCAGTGTAATAAGAGCTAAAGTATATAATGCTTACTATATGTTAAGACATGATTCTATACATTTTGATTTTTGTTTTTTTGGTTTTTCAGACGTTTCTCTGTGTATCCCTGGCTGTCCTGGACTCACTTTGTAGACCAGGCTGGCCTTGAACTCAGAGATCCCTCTGCCTCTGTCTCCCAAGTGCTGGAATTAAAGGCATGTGCCACCATGCCTGGCGAGACTTTAAGTATTAATGAAACTTCACATGTAAGAAGAACAGTGAAAGAGGAGGAAAAACTGATGAGGCCAAAATAGAAGGGAGAATGGGGCAGAGAGATGATTCAGGGTTAAAGAATGCTCTCTGAGAGATCTCTGAGTTCTGTTGCCAACACCCATATTGGGCAGCTGACAGCTGTAACTCCAGTTCTATGGGCATCTAATGCTTCTGGCCTCCAAGGGCCCCTGGACTCACAAGCACATACACATAGAGAGATACACATAATTAAAAATAAATCTTTTTTTAAAAAAGAAAGGGGAGATTTTCTCAGAATCATGTTCTTTTTAAAGAAAAGGATGGTGCTTAGTGTCCCCATATACAAGATATCACATTTGCTAGGGTAGTGAAGAGTCACTCTGTGTGACTTTTTTTCAGGGAACCTGAACAAGCATTCATTTACCCCAATTAGGGTACAGATAAGAGGCCAAAGAAAACTCCACCCAAGTCCAGCTTAATGAGCCAGAAAGCTCTTTGGGGTTACTTACAGAAGCATGGCTGACTCAAAGGTTGTTACGCCACTGAAAAGCCCACCCCAGCATGAGTGAGGACTCACAGATAAGATACCCTCAAAGCTTCCTGCACACTTTGCAAGCAGTTCAGCTGGCTGGAGAGATTTCCCTCAGCAATAGTTACTGCTGCTACTGCATCTGTAGCCTTGAGGAAGGGCCTGATAAATCTTGGGGGTTAATAAATGCATTGTTCATTGTATTGACAAACTGTTATCAAATCTTTTTAGAAACAAACTCTGGGATCCTGAAGGCCCTCCCTATCTCCTCCAAATCTGGGCCCCTAGCTGTAACAAAGAGAGGAAAACAGCAAGTTCCTAAGAGTATT
>CAJQZJ010036222.1:0-19712 GCA_907164525.1 Lophiomys imhausi
AAAGTGTGGACCACTACGGCCCAGTTTAGTTCTAATTCTTTTTTTTTTATTTTTATTATTTTTATTTTATTTTGTGTTTAAGAGTGTTTTTCCTTAATGTTTATCTATGAACTACTTGTGTGCCTGAATCCATGGAGGCTAGAATAGGCCATCACATCCTTTGGAACAGGAGTTACAGACAGTTGTGAGCTGCCAGGTGGGTGCTGGGATTTGAATCCTGGACCTCTGTAAAAGCAGCCAGTGCTCTTAACAGCTGAGCCATCTCCTCAGTCCCCTACTTCTAATTCTTAATATATACACTATGTACCATAAATAATTTTGATCAAGACAAACTTATTATCAAGTGACAAGGAAAAAATGTGTATGTTTAAAAGTCTGTAGATGGTGTTTTTTTTTTAATCTACTGTTGGTTGAATCAGCAGATACAGAACTCTGAATCTAGAGGTTACTTGTGCATTAGAAAACTGTTGGAGGCAAACACCAATCTCATTTTTTAATGCCAATAAATCCTTGACATCAATTTGAGAACAGCACAAGACACAAAGGAAATAAAGCCTTAAATGAGCATTATTAAACTGAACAAGTATATGAAAACATTAATCTATCTCAAGCATTTTGTCCAATGAATAGTTTCCTATGAGGAGGGAAAACTAAAAACATCAATTAGTTACAGTGCCAGCCAGGAGCTTAACTCCTAATTCAGGCTAACTGTATTCACAGGATTTGTTCTGGTCAATAAATATCAATAAAATTCATTAATTTTTTTCTTTTTTACCTTTTCCCCATTGGTTTTCTAGCACACGGCACTAAATATTTTATGAGACGTACGATTTGTTTGTATATACTTTAATTATACTCATCTATTTGTGTGTCTTTCTGAGTAGGTGCTTGAGGAGCACGGTATACAGTTAGAGCCCAAAGGACAATTTTTGAAATATGTTCTCTTCTCCTGGAGGACTGAACTCAAGTTACTAGGCTTGGAAGCGGGTGCTTTACTAGCCGGTCTGTCTTGCCAGACCGCACAAATGTTTCAGGGTATTGCTTACTTTAATTATTTATTGCACAGCTTTTGATTATTGTTGTTCTATTTGTTGATTTTTATTTTTGAGTAGCCTGGCTCTCCTGGAACTTGCTTTGTAGATCAGTCTGGGCTTGAAACTCACAGAGATCTACCTGCCTCTGTCTCCCAAGAGCTGGGATTAAAGGTGTGCGCCACATTAATTTCTCTATCTTCTTGAAAAGGAAACACAAATTGTAGAAGGAGTCCTAAGAATTCTTGGCTCTGGCAAAATAAACTCATAATCTCTCAATTCTTTCTCATTTCAACCAAGTCAAACTCCACAGGACTTTTGGCAATTATAAAACTAAACATATAAGTCTTTCTGGAGGTGACGGGGGTAAGACTGAGTTTCTCTGTGTAGTCCTGGCTGTCCTGGAACTCACTTAGTAGATCAGGCTGGCTTCAAACTCAGAGATTTGCCTGCCTCTGTTCCCGAGTGCTGGGATTAAAGGTGTGCGCCACCACACCCAGCTACAATATAAGTCTTACAATCAAAATTCTACAGACTATGGTTTGAATAGTTAGTTACTTCAGATAAATACTAGTTAGGCTCTGAAATCTGATATTGTTAGATAACAGAAGCATTTTTGCTCTTCTATCTCTTTTTTTTTTTTTTTTTTTTTTTGGTTTTTCGAGACAGGGTTTCTTTGTGTAGCCCTGGCTGTCCTGGACTCACTTTATAGACCAGGCTGGCCTCGAACTCACAAAGATCCGCCTGCCTCTGCCTCCCAAGTGCTGGGATTAAAGGCGTGCGCCACCACCGCCCGGCGCTCTTCTATCTCTTAAAACATAAAATACTAATTACAGAAACATTTTATCCTAATTCTCAAGGAAGAATTTAATAATTTCTATTAAACTTTTAAGGGTCTAAAAATAGTGTTCAAGTGGTTCTTTGACCATCAATTAAATTGTAGAGCTTATCATTAAATCCTAACTAAGCTACAGAACACTAAACCTCCAATCCACAAAAGGAAATATCTTAAGTGATGAGCAAAGGAATCTGAGTCCCCTGAGTGCCTTACCAAAACCAGTCTCTCCTCTAACTTGCCACATCTGTTCTACTTTATTATTGCTCAGAATATCAAGCAGGCTAGACTCTTAACTACTTGTCTAGAATTGTTTCACACACTAGCTGGTCCCCTCTAACAGGACCTCAACCCTTACCTCTCTCTCCATTCTTCACCCTTACAATGCTCCTCACAGGACACTCCTCTGAAATGTCTAATAGACCAGGAGGTAGCCCATGAGGAGGTGGAGGGATCCAGGGAAGGACACCAAGAAAGGAACATACCTGTTATTCCAGAGATGGCACAGAAGTAGAGAGGCTGAATCTCATAGTGACTCGAAGACTGGCTTCCATTTTAAGTGAGACTAGAAAGTCTGAGCAGGAAGTGCCTGGTCTGATTTTAAAACATCCCTGATTACTATGCTGAGAATACCAAAGACAGAGATCAAAGCTGGGTGTAGGATCTGAAGGCAAGATGGCAGAGTATAATAACTTTAACTGAGCATCTTGAAATAGAAGATACTGAGATGTAGGTGGAGGCTAGGTATTTCCATGGTGACAATAGCAGAATTCTTGACACTAAACATCTGGGATATACAAAAAGAAGTAAAGGGCCGGAGAGATGGCTCAGAGGTTAAGAGCACTGGCTGCTCTTCCAGAGGTCCTGAGTTCAATTCCCAGCAACCACATGATGGCTCACAACCGTCTATAATGAAAATTGGTGCCCTCTCCTTGCCTGCAGCCATACCTGCAGACAGAACACTGTATACATAAAAAAATAAATAAATCTTTTAAAAAATTCATTTCTTAAAAAAAGAGAGAGAGAAGTAAAGCCAGATAGACTTCAAGGCGTGCCTAAGAAGTAGAGCATTAAAATCAACTGGAGTGAAAAAGACACAACTTTTAAAAAGCTGGGGCTAGAAAGTTGGCTCAGTGGTTAAGGGCACCTGCTGCTCTTGCAGAGAACCTGGGTTCGGTATCCAGCAGCCACATGGTGACTCATAACCATCCCTAACTCCAGGTCCAAGGGGATGCAACACCCTCGTCAGACCTCTACAGGTACCAAGCATGAACACATACATACATGCAGGCTAAACATTCGCATATATTAAAAATAAATCTAAAAATATTTTTTCCGCCAGGAAAAAATTAATTATGAAGTAGCAACAAAAGTAAGTGTAGGGGTGTGGGTAACCACTACATAGGGAACTGTATTAAATCATCGAAGCATTAGGAAGACTGAGAACCACTGCTGCAGATCCTTAGATTACTGGGGTTAGGCCTGGGAAGATTACAGGATCCTACCCCTTCCCTCTTCTCTTTCTGATTTCCTGCCGTCCACACCATGATGTGTGCCCATGTCAAAGGTCCAAAGCAACAGTTCACCTGGTCATTTCTTTACAATTTAAACACAGATATTTTGTGATAGTGATAGAAAGGTAAGTAATGGAGAAGTCAAAGTAGCCCTACCCTAAATGTTATTTGAGGCCAACTCTAACAAAACAGACAAGGACTGGGCGTGGTGGCACACGCCTTTAATCCCAGCACGTGGGAAGCAGACACAGGCAGGTCTCCGTGAGTTTGAGGCCAGCTTGGTCTACAGAGTGAGTCCAGGACAGCCAAGAATACAGAGAAACCCTGTCGCAAAAAACCAAACCAAACAAAAAACAGACAAGGAAAGATTTCAAGTTACTAGAATTTTGCTAAGCCCCATAATATTTTATTATTTTAAAGTTCTTATTTTAATTATGTGTTGGGGGTAGTGTTAAGCATTCTAAATGTTAATTGGCCTGCTTGCTGTCTGTTATTTACATTGACTCTGATTGGTTAAATAAAATGCCAAGGCCTGAGATTGGGCAAAGAGAGAGAAAGGTGGGACTTCCTTAGATTACAACAGGAAGCCTGTACTTTAGACAGAGGACTAAAGCATTCCAGCCAGGAGCAGGAAGAAGACACACGCCATGGGTTAGAGAAAAGAACCTCATTCCACATGGCCAGGAACATCGGCCTAGCATGGAGAATGGCAGTCCAAAGGGACGTATGTATATCTGGGGTCATATTTGGGTAACAGAATTAAGAGCTAGCTTAGATGGGCCAAGATTGCTCCATCTAGGCCTAGGCTTGTAAAATCCATGCGGTCTCTTGTGTGCTCATTTATAATGGATGGTTAAGGATTAGCCACCAAACCAATTAACAATAATCTAAATACTGATTTAATAATTTAATTAATTCTTTCTATAATTATGTATATGTATTTGCCTGAATGTATTATCTTTGTACCACAAATATGTCTGGTCCTGGGAGAGGCCAGAATTAGGTCTCCTGAAACCACAGTTACAGATGATTGTGAGATGCCAAGTGGTTGCTGGGAATTTAACCTGGGATCTCTGAGGTACAGAACTCCCTAGCCCCATGTTTAACGTGAGTTCAGGAGCACATTTAGTTATGTGATTTTTAAAAGTCATACTTAAAAGTTTGTTCCCATTAGTCAAAAATAATCACAAAACTGTAATATATTTGAATTAAATTAGTCATTTAAAATTCCCCTTCAATTATGTTAAATCAGTCAGTGCCTCTTAAGAGCTTTGCCTTAGAATGCAGAGAGTTTGGGTTTCAGTATCATTTCAGAGAGGCCTTACCAAACCAACCTAAGAAAAACTCCTTCTTCCATTCCTATCACTTCAAGAGCCAAAGTTCTGACCAAGTAAAATAAATGCTTTGCCTGGTTGTGGGACTGAAATTTTAACCCAAACTGAGTAGGACTCCCCCTTTGCTTTGTTTGTTCTGTAGTGCTGGAGATTGAACCCAGGCCTTGTACAGTGGTAGCTATGCAAATACTAAATGTTCCCTTTGGCTTTCTGAAAACGGGTCTTCCTACCTATCTAGGCTAATATCATAATTTACAAAGAGCTTAAAAAATGAAATGCCAAGAAACCAAATAATCCAATCAAAAAACGGGAAACAGAGCTAAACAGAGAATTCACAAAGGATGAATCCCTAATGGCTGAGAGACACTTGAAGAAATGCTCAGCATCCTTAATCATCAGAGAAATGCAACTCAAGATGACTCTGAGATTCCATCTCACACCTGTCAGAATGGCTAAGATCAAAAGCTCAAATGACAGCACATGCTGGCGAGGTTGTGGGGAAAGGGGAAACCTCCTCCACTGCTGGTGGGAGTGCAGGCTTGTGCAACCACTATGGAGGTCAGTCTGGCAATATCTTAGAAAACTTGGGCCAGGCGTGGTAGCGCATGCCTTTAATCCCAGCATTTGGGAGGCAGAGGCAGGCAGATCACTGTGAGTTCGAGGCCAGTCTGGTCTACAAAGTGAGTCCAGGACAGCCAGAGCTGTTATACAGAGAAACCCTGTCTCAAAAAAAAAAAAAAACTTGGAATAGCTCTGCCTCAGGACCCAGCCATACCACTTCTGGGTATACATCCAAATGACTCCTCACCAAATCACAAGGACATTTCCTCATCTATGTTCATAGCAGCCTTATTTATAATAGCTAGAAATTGGAAACAACCCAGATGTCCCTCAACCAAGAAATGGGTAAAAAAACTGTGGTACATCTACACAATGGAATACTACTCAGCCATCAGAAACAATGAAATCATGCAATTTGTAGCCAAATGGATGGAACTAGAGAAGCTCATCCTGAGTGAGCTAACCAAGACTCAGAAGGATGCACATGGCATCTATTCACTTATAGTCAGATTTTAGCTATATAGTACAGGATATCTATACTACAACCAATGCACCAAAGGGAACAGGAACATAGACTTTGTTTCCTGTCAGTGAAACACTTTGCCCTAGTGGTGCTGCCTTGTAGGCCCCCAGTGTATGAGGAGTGGGATGGAAGGAATAGGGGGTATAGGGTGGGAGGGGTGGAAAGAGGACACTGTGATGGAGATATAACCTGAAGTAATAAATAAATAAATATTTAAAAAAAGTTCAACTTCACTGTTTTTGTTTTGTGTGGTGTTGGGTTCACACATACTAGGCATGTACTAAACCACTGAGCTACACCCATATCCAAAAGGAATATATATCTTGCTGAGGTAGTATATTCATATAATTGTAGCATTTAGGAGGCTGAGGCAGAAGAATCACTGTAGTTTAGGAGTTTAAGACCAGCCTAGACAACACAGTGAGCGAGACTCCACCTCAAAAAAGAGCAAGGAGGGGAAGATAAAAGTTATCATTTCTGAGGTTGTGAGTTGGCTCAGCAATTAAAGAGTATACCTACAATTCTTCCAGAGGTCCTAGGGAACCAATGCTCTCTCTGGCCTCCCTAGGTACCTGGGAAGTAGGAAGTACACATCCTGACACACAGACCCACACACATGCAGATGATTAAAAATGAAATGTTTAAGAAAAAACACCATGCAATATACTATTCATTTCCTTAGTACTCACATTTCTTATAATGTAAGCTCCTTTTTAGGACTTTTGTAAGGACTCTGTCTTTCTACTTGATACCATCAGACCCTTCAAATGGCATCCAGTAGAATAGATGTTCAGATATTTACAGACTGGACAAAATCCAAGTTATCCTTGATATTGCTGAGGTATTCTCCATATATTTGAGCGATATTGTAAACTGATGTGTGCCCTACTTTGTTTACAGAGGCTATAGGGCTCTGGTAATCTACTACAACAAGGAAAGAGCCACATGGCTTTTAGTGACACAGCTTGGAAAATATCTAAGAAAAACTTGTCTTGGGGCTAAGGATATAAAGCTCAGAGTTCTATCTCCAGCACCAGATAAGCAGGATGTAGTAGTTAATCCCTGTAATCCCAGTATCTAAGAGGTGGAGATAGGAAGGTCAGCCTTGGCTACACAGAGAACTCAAGTCAGTGTGGGCTACATGAGATCTTGTTAAGAAATAAAAGGGAGAGGAAAGTGAGAGGAAGGAAAGAAAGACAAGACAGATGTGTATCCTCTTTTCTTATACTTCTTTACCAATTCTGTTATACTCAATTTCTAGAACTCTAGGATTCCCTTTCACTAATCTACTGATAAAAGACTGATCCATTAAAGCCACCCAATTTATTTTTATTTATTTTTGTTTTTTGAGACAGTGTTTCTCTGTGTATCCCTGGCTATCCTGGAACTCTCTCTCTCTGTGGACCAGGCTGGCCTTGAACTCACAGAGATCTACCTGCCTCTGCCTCCCAAGTGCTGGGATTAAAGGCATGCGCCACCATGCCCAGCCAAAAGCCATCGAATTTAATAGTTTCAGTTAACACCTATAGGTTATGGTAATTCTGTAATTTATTTCAAAGATCCTCATGTTTATTAGTCACGGTTTTCCTGTTAATGATTTAGTTCACTATTCCCACTCCCATTTATACATCTCTAAAGTTGTTGAGCCTCATATGCAGCCATGCTCTAATGTAAGACACTTGAGGAAGGGGAAGTAGCTTCACATCCCTCAAATGCACATCTTAAAATAGAAATTCCTACCAATCCAAAATTTTAAAGCTGACAATTTTAAATGAGGTTCCTAATCAGTTTAGACGTTTAAAAAGAACTATCCAGGTCTATATCTTAACTGAAACACTCAAATCTGGGAATCATATCCATAATCCTACTCATCTATGTTCCTGACTCTGAATTAGAATGCTTTGGTCAATATATACCTCATTTCATGTTTAATAAGGTCCAGACTCAATCCTATTGCCTCAGAACCATTCCTTAATCACTTAATCAAAAATAACAGCTATCTTCTGGGAATACTGGCACAAACCTTTAAACCCAGCACATGGAATGCAGAGGCAGGAGGATGTCTTTGAGTTCAAGGCCACCATGGCCTGCAGAGAATTCCAGGATAGTCAAGGATACTTAGAGAGACTCTGTCACAAAAACAACCTTACAGCTACCAGCTATCACTCTCTAGTCTCAAAGTATTTATCAATACTTTTCTATTTAGTTGCTTATAAGCTTATTGCTATTCTTCTCCACACAAAAAAATTATTTTATATAAAGACCTTTTGTCTGCCTCATTCAGCACTGTCTAGTTAATGTTAAAGGTTACATTCCTGATCAATTGTAACAGGGCCCCAGACTTAGTAGGCTCCACACCTTAGCACAACTGACTGTATGATGGAAGTATCCAGGCTGTAAAACTCAGTACTAAGACAACACCATGAGCCAAAACAAAAACAAAGACTGTTGAGGGAAGGCCTAATATTGTTTCTGATACATTGAATTCAATGCTGAGATCTGGTACCGCCCCTTCTGAGGCATTCTCTTGATTGGTTAATAAAAGTCGCTTATGGCCAATTAGCTGGGCAGAAAGAGTATAGGAAGGCGGGACTTCCTGAGATCAGAGCAGGGACTCTGGGCACACACAGAGAGGCTTTCTTTCCGCTGGGAGACACAGAAGGAGACAGACGTCTGGAGAAGGCTGGAAGGTACTCACAGGCACATGGTGGTTTGGGATTTGGTGATCCGATCGGGTTAAGTTAGAGCAGCTAATTGAGAGTCTGCCCAGCTAAGGGCTAAGTGTTAAAACATTAAAGGTCTTGATGTGTTTAATTATTGGGGAAAAGACTGTGGTGGCTTATAGGCCCTCAGTCCAAGCAGTCCTGGGCCGTTGGACTTCCAGACTCTCAGACTCCCCTTGAGCCCAGGCGAATCTCCTGCCAAGCCGCTGGTAATTCTACCGGCCTAATATAACAACTTATATTAACAGACTTTAGGCTACAGGTGGTGTAGGCCACCCTTAGTCCCGAGGCTCTTTCTCCAGGATAAGTTAGGCAACAGGTTAAGGCACTCGGGCCAGGCCGCCTGCTCCTCTGCCAAGCCGCCAGCTACTCCACTGGCCTAATCTTACAGTTTATACTTACTAATAACTACATTAATTAATTAATTTGCAGTTTTCAAAAGACCTAATTCATTTCATCAAAGTCTATAGTTCTGGGAACGTCTAAATGTACTAATTTTGCTTTTTGGCTTCAGTTCCACTACTGTCTAACTGTTCTTGTTAGTATGTCAACCCAGGATATGGATTTTTTTTTACTTTAAAACTCACCCTGAGAAAGGCTCGGAGGAGATACGATGGGATCTCGAACAGCCAGTGTAGTTGCTGGCCAGCTAATAAAGACTTTCCACTGGCTTACATACATGCCCAACCAATCTTCTCTGGTCAATACCTCACAACACAATTACATTTATTTCCACAGCTGAAATGACTCATAGTTTCAATGAACATATTATTAGCACAAATACCCTCAAGTCAGATTGTGAATACACATAAAACAGAAGTAATAACTTTATGTGTAAGAACCAAAGCCAGGTTGACAATTTCACAGTATCTCTGCACTCATATTTTTCAAATCTTGGTCATTATCCATGAAACTTTACTTCACAGCCATTTTTCTAACATTGATGGCTTTTCACATCTGGCCCTGAATTTCCCTTTGTTCTTCCTCTTCTGTTGTTTTCTTAGGTTCTAGGCTATGATAATACAACAGCCCACAGTGCATCGTCCACAAAGGATAAAACATAATCTATCACTTACTTCTTTATTCCTCCCAAACTTTCTCCCCATTACCACCTACAGAAAGAGTACTCAGAGGTTGGAGAGATGGCTCAGCCATCAAGAGCCCATGTTGTTCTTGCTGAGGACCTGGGTTCAGTTCTCAGCACCCACATGGTGTCTCACAACCAACTATAACTCCAGCGCCATGGGTCCAATGCCCTAGTCTCCCCTCTGTAAACAATACATACACATGGTGCACCTACATACATACTCATACACATAAAATAAATACATGTAATAAAAATAAAAATTTTAAAAGATGTCTTAAAAAAATACTCAGAGGGGCTGGAAAGATGGCTCAGCGGTTAAGAACACTGACTGCTCTTCCAAAGGGCCTGGGATCAAATCCCAGCACCCACATGGCAGTTCACAACTGTCTGTAAATGCCTGGTGTGGTGGCACGCACCTTTAATCCCAGCACTCGGGAGGCAGAGGCAGGCGGATCTCTGCAAATTCAAGGCCAACCTGGTCTACAAAGTGAGTCCAGGACAGCCAGGGTTACACAGAGAAACCCTGTCTCAAAACAAACAAATAAAAAACCTCAGAAAACACCTGAGTATTTTTCTGTAAGGCACTATGCAACAATTAGTAACATTTCTGAAACTTCTACCTTAGAGAAAACCATCAGGACTGCCTTCTCCTTGAGTATGACAAACCCCTAGAGCATGGGCATTATTATATATGTCTTTGTATTCTTCAAGGTACCTTGCATGGTGATGTCTAATAAATAAAGTTAATAATGAATACATTCTAGACACTTAGAATTGCTCATTGATATTTTCATTTTCCTTCTTCCCAAATGATAAAAGTTTGCACTGAGAAAATGCTGTGCCTTCTATTTTAGTTCTTTTTCAGTTTCTTGTTAAGATCCAACTGGGAAGATCTCTAATGATAGATAGTAACTGTGGACGATAGCTAAGCAAGAAAGTGATAGAGTCAGAACCATATTTTAGTCTAGAGTTCAAATCAGCATTAAGAGATAAAATTAGTGAAATAGGAAGTATAACTGTCCCAGAACCAAACAACAACAACAAAAACACAAAGTAAGAAAGGGCTGAAGATTGACTCCAGAAATAATTTGGATGTCAGTGAAAAACAGGTAACTGGGGAAGACAGTAAAATAAGGGGGTAAAATCACACACAAAAAAAGAGAAAACACAGAGAATATGAGCAATACTGCCAGACAAGCAGATGAACCTTGTCAAGAAGAATATGGTTTGGCAACCAGGACACTGTTGCAGCACTTACACCTGACAGCTTCAAGATAAATGGGTGGGTAAATTAGGGAAAAAGAAGACTAAAATCAGCAGGTGGGCAAAGTCTTAACAGAGTACTGCCTAATTTACACAAGAGATAAACTTTCTTACAATCAAAGAACTGATGGAAAGGGAAAAGCAAACAAAGAGTAGCAGGGAGGGAGATGTGCTGCCAAGTCCCGGGGACAATGAAGGCTAAAGACGAAGGAGGGGGAAGGTAAGCTGAAAAAGAGCTATAATATGGAGAAACTAGAGAAATGTGTGGTATTGGCAAAGGGAAGTAAATGTCTCAATTGCTAGGTAATGTGCTAAGAACCGAGAGGTAAGAACATTTGAACAATTGCTGTCTGGAGTGGGATAATCAACTGAAATGAAAACGAGCACCGTGCGCCCAGATGACAACTGCAGAAGAACAAGAACAGGCAGAGTAAGTGTCAGGAGAAATCTAAAGCAGAGGATGGCACAGTACCATCAGATTGCCAGAAAGGGTCCACAGACAGCTGTGTAAGGAAAACACAGCTAACGTTCCCATGGGAAAGGAGGTCAGGAGATTTAATTCCCTTTACCAGCTCGTAACTGTGTGTCAAAATACACTACACATGTTTTCCTATACTCAAAAGATTTAAGATCCAACCACAGTTCACTTGGTCTAGCCATAAATTACAATCCCAAATAAACTTCCAATATAAAAGCATGTTTTATTGTATCAGATTCTTAGAAATTGTATAAAGTTTCTAATTGTATTTTTCTCAAAATGGACTATTTCTCTACTCTGCCAGCTCAAAAACAAAACAAAAAAGCCACCCCCAAACAAATTAAACAAAACAAAACCACCTTTAAGTTACAAGTAAAGTGGGATTAAAAACTCCCTTGAAGGGATGATGGCTCATTATTCAGCATGTTTCATGTACAGCTGGTATATCTGGTAATGACTCAAACTGTGTTCTTGTCTGGCCTACATTACTCCTTTCTGACCACTGGACATGATAATTTTCTCTTTGATAAAATCTACTTGCAGAAGTCTAAGGCATTTCTCTAATAAGCCAATACACTGATGGGGGGGGGGGAGGAAAGGCTAATCTGGCCACTCTCAGTAAGCCCTATGTAGCTACTCAAGGTATTAACAGCCCTGAATTTAATAATCCCATAAATTACCTCATACCTGGATCCTGGCAGGTCCTCACATATTTCTAGAAAGATGAACTTCAGTCTCCTCACTTTATGATTAGTACTTTTTTAAATGAGTATTTGGAATTCCTCCCACAAAAAGTTCCAACAACTCAAATACATGAATGTTTGACAATGCTGATAACATAATTAAATGTCTGTTTATATGTCCATTATATTACATCAGTTCTACCTATCAAAAATCAGACTATAGGCCAGGCCTGGTAGAGCACACCTTTAATCCCAG
This sequence comes from Lophiomys imhausi, assembly GCA_907164525.1. Taxonomy (NCBI): domain Eukaryota; kingdom Metazoa; phylum Chordata; class Mammalia; order Rodentia; family Muridae; genus Lophiomys; species Lophiomys imhausi. The sequence goes on from CAJQZJ010036222.1 coordinate 12,289, forward strand.
CACTCTGGAGCCAGAGGCAGGCAAACCTCTCTGAGTTCAAGACCAGCCTGGTCGACATAGTGAATACCAAGGCCAGCCAAAGCTATAAAAATCCACCTCAAAAATAAACAAACCACATCCTACATAATATTCATTTAAGACATTTGCTTTTACCCCCCCCCCAGTTATTATGTCATAATACAATCTCATTGGAAATGCATATTTCTGCCATCTGACTTCACTGAATCACTTACTGGTTTTTCCAATGTATTGTCTTGAAGTTACAGTACTTTTTTCTTTTTTGTTTTGATAGGCTCTAAAGATAGCCCTGTCTGGCCTGGAATTCAGAGGTCAGCCTGCCTCTGGTTCAAGAATATTGAGATTAAAGGTGTGTGCTACCATACCTGGAATTCTAGTCATCTTTAACCTCTGTCCAGTCAAATAGGCTTTTCTATCCTAGGTGTATACACCATAGACATAGATTCATAACCTCATCAAGATAACTAATTAACTACTACTGACTGGAGTAAGATGTTTATTTTCCAGAAGGTCCAATGTGAGGTTTTATAAATAATGACGTTAGGGGCTGGAGAGATAGCTCAGAGGTTAAGAGCACTGGCTGCTCTTCCAGAGGTCCTGAGTTCAATTCCCAGCAACCACATGGTGGCTCACAACCATCTATAATGGGATCCGGTGCCCTTTCTAGCTTGCAGGCATACATGCAGACAGAACACTGTATGCATAATAAATAAAATCTTTTAAATAAATGAATGAATGAATAGCGACTTTCCTAAGAGAACTTGGGGGTGGGAAGGTAGATTGTGCCTTATAGCTAGCCAAGTGATGAACAAGTCGAAAGTTTACAAGGAATCAAGAACCCAGTCATTTTTTAAACATATTTTAAGCTTATGTAAACATGAATGCATCACGTTTGAGCTTTCTGAACTAAAAATTAGGATTATGGGCAGGTGTTGAGAAAGATGGTTCACTGGGTAAAGTGCTTGCTGACAACCTGAACTTGATTCCCAGAACCTACTTAAGGATGGAAGGAGAGAGCTGATTCCACAAAGCTGCCCTCTAATCCCCTTGCAGTTCGTGCATGTGCTCGCACACACAAGCACACACTAAGCAAATTAAGAGAGGAAGTGGGGAGTGAATGATTAGTATATACTGTATGCATATATGAAATTATCAAAACATTAATAAAAATATATGGAAAAAAAAGTAGAACTAGGAGCTGGCAAGGCTGACAATGTGAGTTTGATCTCCAGAACCCAGGTGGAATGGGAGCTCTCTCCAAAGTGGAGGTGTGCCAGGTCCCAGCACTTGGGAGGCAGAGACAGGCGAATCTCTGTGAGTTCAAGGCCAGCCTGGTCTACAGAGTCCAGGATATCAGGGCTGGTACACAGAGAAACCCTGTCTCGAAAAACAAAACATACACACACAAATAAGTGGTGGTGCATGCCTTTGATCCCATCGCTTGGGAGGCAGACAGATCTCTGAGTTTGAGGCCAGCCTGGTCTACAGAGACAGTCCAGGACAGCCAGGGCTACACAGAGAAACCCTGTCTCGAAAAATACAAAACAAACAAAAATTGTTCTTTGATCTCCACAGACATGTGTGCACCCACATACACATTAGAAAAATTAAAAACAACTTTGCTATACAATTACGAAAAAAGGCAGTAAAGAGTAATTTATCGGGGCTGGAGAGATGGCTCAGAGGTTAAGAGCACTGGCTGCTCTTCCAGAGGTCATGAGTTCAATTTCCAGCAACCACATGGTGGCTCACAACCATCCATAATGAAATCTGGTGCCCTCTTCTGGCCTGCAGATATACCTGCAGACAGAACACTGAATACATAATAAATAAATCTTAAAAAAAAAAAAGAGTAATTTATCATTCCTGTGAATTAGTCTATAATGGAGCCTCAGCTAGTCTCAAACTCACTACATACCTGCTTTGGGCTAAAATACAGTCCTCCTGCCTCTGCGATCTCCATCATACTGGGAAGGACCTGGACCACCAGGCCCAGCTTCAACTGATATTCTTTTTTTGTTTTTGTTTTTTCAACTGGTATTCTTAAAGAAATAGGCACTGGGCTGGAGCGATGGCTCAGGTGTTAAGAGCACTGGTCGTTCTTCCAAAGGCCCTGGGTTCAAATCCCAGCACCCACATGGCCGTTCACAGCTGTCTGCAATTGCCGGGCGTGGTAGCACACGCCTTTAATCCCAGCACTTGGGAGGCAGAGGCAGGTGGATCTCTGTGAGTTCGAGGCTAGCCTGGTCTGGTCTACAAGGTTAAGTCCAGGACAGGCAGGTATACACCACAGAGAAACCTTGTCTCGAAAAACAAAAAACAAAAAAAAAGAAAGAAAGAAAAAAGAAATAGGCACAGTAGTTGTAGTACCTCAGTGTATTGACATTAAGTGCCGGTCACGCATTTTACATAATGATTTGCTCATCACACTAGTGCTACCAGAAATGGTGTGATAATTTCATCTTCCTGGAGGAAGAAACTTGGGCAAAGAGGTTAAGGAACTAGCTCAGAGTCACACAGCTCTTAAGAGATAGATATTCGGCAGGGACTGATGGCGCATGCTTTAATCTCAGCGCCGTGAGTTCAAGGCCAGTCTGGTCTACAGAGCCCGGGGCAGCAAGGGCTACACAGAGAAACCTTGTCTTAAAAAACAAGATTTAGGCCGGGCGGTGGTGGTGCACGCCTTTAATCCCAGCACTCGGGAGGCAGAGGCAGGCGGATCTCTGTGAGTTCGAGGCCAGTTGGGTTACATAGCAAGTTGGGGCAAAAGGGAGAGCTAAAGAGACGGGGGGGGGTCTATTTTATTACTAGTATTCATTTACACAGCCCGAGAACATAGTGTTTGTTTTTCCCTCAGATAATCAGTACCCCCATTTCAATTAGTACTTTTAGGACAGGATTCTTACTAAAAACACGAACATCGAAAACTACCCCCATGTTTTCCTCATTCCTTTCCTTTTTAACTGATGATACCGAATCTGCCCTACCCTGGGCCTCTCTCAGTATTTAAAACTTTTCAATGCTTTGATTGAAAAAACAACAACAACACGCAAAAACAAAACACTTTTGTACTATCTCATGTCCTATAAGGGGGGCCAGGGTTGGGAGACAGTTCCTCAAAGAACAAAAAAAAAGGTGGAAATATGAAGTCAAGAATGAAAGGACTGGAGGGAAGGTGTAACATTTAGAAAAGAGAGAAAGGGGGTGGAGTGGTAGGCACTGCTGTCTGACTCGCATTTCCTGCAGACAGTATGTGAACAGAAATTAAGGAACTGGGGAAGGGAGGGAGGGTCTGGCCATTGAAACCGGCTAGGTGTAGCATTTTGTTGGGATTTCTCCTATGATGTCTTTGACACTCAATTCGGAAGAAACGAATCCTAGGAGTCACAATGGCGGTGAGGACCCAGTAACACGGCTCTCGCTCCCAGCCGGGGCTGGTCCCTTGGAAGCACCGCTCCGAGTCAGTAGGCCGGCGGGAGGAACCACCGGAGCCTCTGGACCCCGAGGCCAGGGCCCCGCCGTCTGCGTGCCCGGGGACAGCCACCCCGGCTCCCCTTCCGGTGGACAACCCCGAAAGATTCCCACACCTCGCCGCTCACTGAGCCCGGCCCTTCCCCGGGAGCTGGGCGCGCCGATCGCCGAGCAGAAGCCGGGCTGCAGAGAGGGACTTACCTTTAACAGATTAGACATCGCCATGTTCCTTCAATTTGGACCCTCGCGAGAAGCGGCGAGAATTGGCGGCGCTCGGGGCCAGGACTCCTCGAGAGGCCGGAGCTCCCCGGCAGGACCCCGCGGGCCTTGGCGGGGATGCGGGAGACGCCGGTGCGGCGTGCCGTCAGCGCTGAGCTCGCCCCGGGCACCCGTGCTTCCTCGGACCTTCCCGCTACATGGTCACCGCGGCCGGCCCATGCGAGAGAGCACATGCAAACGCTCCAGGAGACGCGAGTGGCGAAGGGTGGGAAGGGACCACGAGCCGATCCGACCGGCGAGGGGTAGCATCGACTTCCCTGGGCCTCCCCTGCTCGTCTCCAGCTGGGCCTCAGGGGTCGCACCCGCGGCGGCTGCCAGCAACGACTTTAGCACGGCTTAGGCCCCGCACCTCGGGTTCGGTGGCGACGTCACGTGACGCGGGTGGGCGGAGCAACCCAGGCGACCATGAGCCACTGCGTCCCGAGGCCGCGGGGAGGGCGGGAGCGCACCCTCTGGTGGCTGCAGCCGGAGCCGCCTGCCCCCGGCTCGCCCCAAATCCGGGGTTTGGGTGTGAGAGCTCTGAATCTAATTAGCCGGGAAGGCTTTTTTTACCGCTGTCCTCCTCCAGCGCAAACGTGTTAACTAGTATCATTCTGCTAGAAATCCTCGACTTGTTCAAGAAGTCATTATTAGTCTTGGATTCCTTAAAATGTATCTTACAGAGCATCCTATCCTATTTTCTTCAAATTGCGTTGCTTGAGATCACAAATGTCAAATCAAGGGAAGAGAATGTAATTTATATAGGGATCTCACAGGTTAACTGTTTTTTTTTTTGTTTTTTTTTTTTTTTTGGTTTTTCGAGACAGGGTTTCTCTGAATGTCTCTGGCTGTCCTGGACTCGCTTTGTAGACCAGGCTGGCCTCGAACTCACAAAGATCCGGGTTAACTGTTTTTTAATGCGTTATGCAAGTTCCTAACACTTATATTTTTGGTTGTGAGCCTAGCCTTTAACGGCTGAGCCATCTCTCCAGCCCAGCAAGTTCCTAACACTATTGCTTTTGGGGGGGTTGGGTTTTGTTTGTTTTTTGTTTTGGGGGGGTGGGCTTTCTTTGTTGTTGTTTTTTTGTTTTTCGAGACAGGGTTTCTCTGTGTAGCCCTGGCTATCTTGGAACTCACTATGTAGACCAGGCTGGCCTTGAACTCAGAGATCCACCTGCGTGTGCCTTCCAAGTGCTGTGATTAAAGGCATGGAATACTACTCATGGCCATGACAGATAGTATTGAACTGTGTGGATTCTGGAATTTGAGAACTTGAACCCAGGTCCTTTGGAAGAAGAGCCAGTGCTCCCCAACTCCAAATTACATTTTGTTTTGTTTTGTTTTTCTATACGTTGTTTCTCTGTGTAGCCCTGGCTCTCTTTGAACTCATTCTGTAGACCAGGCTGGCCTTGAACTCACAGAGATCTGACTGCCTCTGCCTCCTGAATGCTGGAATTAAAGGTACACCACTACCCTTTGTCTAACTTGTTTTGTGTTGTTTTGTTTTGTTGAAACCCATCTCTCTTGTTCCACAATTTTAATCCCAGCACTCAAAGCAGAGGCAGGAGGATCTCTGTGAATTTGAGTCCAGCCTGGTCTACAGAGCAAGTTCCAGGTCAGCTAGAGCTACAAAAACCTACAAAACAAAACAAAGGTTTCTCAAATATTGTTGACGCATCACTTATATTAAAATAACCTAGAGTGCTATTTAGAAAAGCAGACCTTCAGGCTCCACTCTGAAGTGTTTTGTTTCATATATTAAGAGGCCTCAAATCTGCTTTTGTCCCAAGCATTTTGAAGAGGTCTTTCTGTGTAGTCATAAGTGGCCAGAAATTCTCTACATAGACCAGGTTGACCCAGAAATCTGCCTGCCTCTGTCTCCAGAGTGAGTACTGGGATTAAAGGGATGCTCCACCACACCCAGACCAAAGCAGCTAGATATAAGGAATTCTTGGCCGTTTTGGAGACATATACCTATAATCCCAGTACTCTGAGCCTAGGCCAATTAGAACTACACAATAAGCCCCTGTCTCAAGAAAATAGTGCTTAAAATGAGATAAGGTCTGCCACTTCTCTTAGATATTGAATCTTTTACTTAACCACACTGAGTCTTAGTTTCCTCATTTGTGAAATTAGTATAAAATCATATACATCATAGAGCTATTGGAAAGAATAAATATAAAGGTTGGAAAGATGGCCCAGTCCTTAAGAACACTGGTTGCTCTTCCAGAGGACTTGAGTTTGATTTCCAGCACCTGCAGGGGGCTCGCAAGTGGTCCCAGTCTACGGGCATCAGGCATACCTATGGTACACAAATACAGGTGCTGACAAAAACTCATACACATAAAATTAAAAAATAGTCAGGCATGGTGGCACACCCTTTAATCCCAGCACTCAGGAGGCAGAGGCAAGCAGATCTCTGTGAGTTCGAGGCCAGCCTCGTCTACAGAGTGAGTTCCAGGACAGCCAGGGCTACACAGAGAAACCATGTCTTGAAATTTTCTAAAAAATAAAAACTAAAAATGTAAAAAATTCAAAGATTATATATAATAATGTGAAAACATAATATATTATACATATAAGCATCCAGTGTAATAAGAGCTAAAGTATATAATGCTTACTATATGTTAAGACATGATTCTATACATTTTGATTTTTGTTTTTTTGGTTTTTCAGACGTTTCTCTGTGTATCCCTGGCTGTCCTGGACTCACTTTGTAGACCAGGCTGGCCTTGAACTCAGAGATCCCTCTGCCTCTGTCTCCCAAGTGCTGGAATTAAAGGCATGTGCCACCATGCCTGGCGAGACTTTAAGTATTAATGAAACTTCACATGTAAGAAGAACAGTGAAAGAGGAGGAAAAACTGATGAGGCCAAAATAGAAGGGAGAATGGGGCAGAGAGATGATTCAGGGTTAAAGAATGCTCTCTGAGAGATCTCTGAGTTCTGTTGCCAACACCCATATTGGGCAGCTGACAGCTGTAACTCCAGTTCTATGGGCATCTAATGCTTCTGGCCTCCAAGGGCCCCTGGACTCACAAGCACATACACATAGAGAGATACACATAATTAAAAATAAATCTTTTTTTAAAAAAGAAAGGGGAGATTTTCTCAGAATCATGTTCTTTTTAAAGAAAAGGATGGTGCTTAGTGTCCCCATATACAAGATATCACATTTGTTAGGGTACTGAAGAGTCACTCTTTGTGACTTTTTTTCAGGGAACCTGAACAGGCATTCATTTACCCCAATTAGGGTACAGATAAGAGGCCAAAGAAAACTCCACCCAAGTCCAGCTTAGTGAGCCAGAAAGCTCTTTGGGGTTACTTACAGAAGCATGGCTGACTCAAAGGTTGTTACGCCACTGAAAAGCCCACCCCAGCATGAGTGAGGACTCACAGATAAGATACCCTCAAAGCTTCCTGCACACTTTGCAAGCAGTTCAGCTGGCTGGAGAGATTTCCCTCAGCAATAGTTACTGCTGCTACTGCATCTGTAGCCTTGAGGAAGGGCCTGATAAATCTTGGGGGTTAATAAATGCATTGTTCATTGTATTGACAAACTGTTATCAAAGCTTTTTAGAAACAAACTCTTGGATCCTGAAGGCCCTCCCTATCTCCTCCAAATCTGGGCCCCTAGCTGTAACAAAGAGAGGAAAACAGCAAGTTCCTAAGAGTATT
>CAJQZJ010036231.1:0-13467 GCA_907164525.1 Lophiomys imhausi
CTCCAAGTAGAAGATGAGCATCGAAGAATCTCCAGTGGGAGATGATTGAATTGGTGGTAAGCCGTTCTCTTGGCAAGAAAAATCCCTTGCTTCAACTGTAGACAGACTTCTGTCCAAAAAGGACAAAACTTGGAAGAAGAAATCAGTTCTTTTCAATGTGTAACCAGTGAGGTTTCATAGAGAATGAAAATGCTATGCATGCTCCCAGAGGAGAGAAGTGATCATCCGTTTCATCCAGCAGTGAACCCTCCTAGCTACGATAATGACCTACCTGGCAAGATATACTGACTAATGCAATAAGGCATTAATGTCATAGGGGTAACTAGCCACCTTTTTTTTTTTTTTCATTTAAGGCCCACTCCATGATATGACGCTGTTAATAAGGTCAGGAACCTGTGGCTAGACAGGTCACAGCCCCTAGGAGAAAACCTGCTACCATTATTCTGCAAATGAACATTAATAGACAACAACTAACACAAAGACCCACAACATATCATTAAGTAGAGCATAACTTTAAACTCATGGAGATGGTTAGATAGTAGAATGTTAAAGTCAGGTGCTAAATACATATGGACTAGACATTGGGAATATATGCTAATCCCATATAACTCTCATAATTGTGGCCTATTTATTTCTGTTGTTTTGTATTGTATTTATTGTTATAAGAGAAAGAACCATTTGTTTGACTGAAAGGGGGAGCAATTGGGGGGAAATATATATACCTTAAACTAAAAAAAAAAAAAAGGTTAGAGGATGGGGGGTGTTGAGGGGGAAGAGGGTGGAAGGGTGGGACAGGAGGGGGGAGTAGGGAGGGGATTGTGATTGAGATGTAACTTGAAGAAATAAAAAATAAATTATAAAAAAGAGACTCCTAAGTGTTCAATCCTCAGTGGAATGTCTAGAACACACCTCTCCCCTCAAGGTTCAGTAATTTATATAGCATGGGAGGGCAGATAGTTTTTAAGAACCAGAGGTGGAAGATGATTTCAAGGAAACTGTGTGCTGGCTAGTTTGGGGGGTTTCTTGGTATTTGTTTGTTTCTTAGTATTGGTTTTGTTTTGTTTTTTTTTTTTGTTTTTGTTTTTGTTTTTTTTTTTTGCTAAAGTCACCTGGGAGGAGGAAACCTCAACTGAGAAAATACCTCCAACAGATTGACCTGTGAATAAATCCATGGATATTTGCTTAATGATTGATAAAAGAGATCCCAGTCCATTACAGGCAATGTCACCCCTTGGTAGGTAGTTGTGAGTTGCATAAAATGCAGGCTGAGTCCTCCAGGAGGAGCAACCCAGAAAGGAGCTTTCCTTTGTGGCCTCTGCTTCAGTTCCTGTCTCCAGGTTCCTGCCGTGAGTTCTTGTCCTGACTTCCCTCAGTGATGGCATGTGGCGTGGGAGTTGGAAGATGAAATAAACCCTTCCCTCCCCAAGTTGCTTTTGGTCATTATGTGTTGTCACAGCAATAGAAACCCTAACTAAGACACTGTGTTTCCCAGACACAATAGGGCAAGTGCTCATGAACTCAAAGATATTGTGACAGCGTGCACAAGACCTTCACATGCTTACACCAGACAAAATTCCACTGTGGGGAAGACAGGTGAGCATGAAGTCTCAAACATAGCTATTAGCCTTTGATAGATCCTAGGACAGGAAAAGTCATTTTTCTTCAATTATGTGACACTAGGTATATTAACCACACTCCAGGTCAAGCTCGATACCTAGGAGTAATGGGCCAACACAAACTGGACTCAATGGGTTAAAGAAAAGAACGAGAAATAAATAGAACATGAAGTTGGGTGGTTAGGAAGGTAGAGGGAGATCTGGGAGGAATTAGAAAAGGGTAATGAATTTGATCATTAATAAAATGGTAAGTTTACCATGGTCCAGTGGAAGGCCACTCATTAAAGAAAATATAAGAAGCACACAATGAGATAAATAGATTAGATAGATAGATAGATAGATAGATAGATAGATAGATAGATAGATAGATAGATAGACAGACAGTCAGACAGACAGACAGACAGACAGACAGACAGACAGACAGATAGATAGATAGATAGATAGATAGATAGATAGATAGATGTACACATACAAAATACACATGTACATATATACATACATACACACACAGATGCATAGATGGCTCACAAAAGTTGGGTGAGTAGGGAAGGGTGGGTGGATCTTGGAAAAGCTGGAGAAAGGAGTAAATAGCATGAGTCTCAAATAACCAGTAAAAATGATGCTAATGTCCAACTCATGAGGTTGGGGTATTGTAAATACCTCTTTATCTTTAAATCTACTTTGATACAAAGTAATTGTGTATCTCCACCTAATATTTTCCTCTCTTATATTTAAAATACTAACATATTGAGATAAAGCTATAAGTCTATGAAAATTTCCAAGAGTTTTCTCTAAATTTAAGTGAAAAAAATGAGTGAGGAAATAATTATATCACTGTTTTATTTTTCTTTTTTTCTTTCCTTTTATTATATTTTTGTTCCTTCTTTATGGCACTTTAAGGAGTGGGTCAACTCTTTTAAGGTAGCTGATAAAGACCTGACATTTGAAAAAAATTTAATGGTTTAAGCTGTTTGAGAATTTGGTTTCTGAGACAAAATGAGAGAGAAGTGTCACTTAGATTATCAGACAAAATGATAGATGTGGAGAGTAATCAATCAGATTTTCAATTCCAAATGGCAAACCATGTGATTTGTTCTATCTCCACACTGTCCACAGCTGACACAGAACACAGTGGCTGAAGGGGCATTGCACAAAGCATTCCAGGGTTAGAAGATACCATTGGGCTTGCCAGTGATCACAAACCTGGGTTGCATTGTTGTAGTCATAGAGGATTGATTCATTGCCATTGTTCCAAGAGATCATCACGCTGGTAATGGAAACACTGTCCAATCCCCAGATTTCAATGTAGCCTAGGTACAAAGGTGCTGTGCCAGTGATGTAATTGTTAAAAATGTCATGTTTCTGTAATGTATTCTGTCAGATTGAAAATAAAACAGAAAAGAAAAAAATATCAAAATTAGTTCACTTTTGTTCTTGACTTTTTTTTAAGGCACAAATGTAAATCATTTATGAGACAGCCTGAATCATTGCTCCCAAAGGTGAAAACTGTGGCCTCGGCTCCCTCTCCCCTGCTGCCCTGTCCTATCCACTTTGTGTGGCAACCATCATCACGGTCTCTAGGGTGATGTTCTACTTCAAGGATGGCATTGAATTCTGTAATTACAAGTCTCAAGTATCAAGAAATGTATATTCTACACACAGGAAGGGCTCAGCATGTGCAGAGCATTTAAAGGAAGCATAAGAAGGAGGGCTAAATCACACAGAAAGATTATTCATCTGTGAAATGGCACATTGAAAATAGTTACTGATGAGACAAGGATAGGTTCAAACATTTCCTGGAAGCATAGGAGGTTCTCACTTGAGGTCTGGAGAAAGTGAAAGGATGAACAATAAAGAAATTAGGAAGTACACACATGGGACCTTTATGTGATCTGGGACCCTGCCAAAACAGCAGAAGCCTACCATCCCTTTCTGGTGTCAGTCACACTCACCTGGCTGATAGAAAACCTGGCCAAGAAGTACTTTTTTGTGGTATCTGCAAACAGACAAAAGATCAGATGTGAACTGGGTCTGTGTGATAGGCTTCTAAATTTTGGCTTGTCTTAGCTGAGAGTTGGGGTTACTTTTGTTTTTCTTTTTCTTCATTACAATGAGTTTTGACTTTTGCAGTGGACGTTCTCTCTATGTAGTCAGGTTCTACACCCAAACAGATGCAAATGTTTGAAATAAGCATGCAAATGCCCTTGTCTGATGGCTATCCCATATAAAAATCTCCTAACCCCACCTTAAGTCACTTTTCTCACAGACAACTAGTTCCAATATCTCCCTAGTCACCCCAGAATTTTCAGATTCTTTTTGCTAGAAGCATACATCCACACATGTGAATAACACTGTAACCATTGCCTTGGGTGGCAATGGGTAGTTTGGAATGTGGTCTCTAGAAAGCTTCAACAAACAAAAGCCATGGTGTTCAGCTGTGTGGTGAAGGTGATGGAAAAGTCAGCTTGCTGGGGACCAGCTTCTCCTAGAGCTTCCTCTACCACCCCAGTTCTGGCCTCTTTCTTATGTATTCGCCACTCCTCCAGGAACCATTGGTTTCTCCTAGAACTGTGCTGCCCACAGCAGAAGGTACCATAAAAACTTAGTTATGTAAATTTAAATGAATATAAGTTAAATAAAGTAAATTTCAATTGTTCAGATGCCCCTGTGGTAACATTTTGAGTGTCCATCTGTGCCTACAGCTGTATTGAGCCACAGAAGCTCCTTGTGGCTAAAAGTTTTACAGTGTAAAGAACACATCCTCCTAAGAGGTTCTCAACTCCCATAAACTCCTGACGGAAAGCCTCTCACATAAACATTGCATTTAGCATTGTCTTGTTGGGACAACTAATCATATAGTTGGATAATGTGTACAAATCTCATGAAAGTGTATCTCAGATGAAAGACAAGAATGAATATAATCCAGAACTTCGCTCATGGCGTGGTCAGGAACCCCAACCAGGCCCTACTCACCGATGCTTTTCCCATCATCCCAGAAGAGCCAGCCCTCAGCAAATCCGTCATCATTCAAGGCAGCCTTGAGGCCCATTGGTTTCTGACGGCTGTAGTGGGAAGGCAGGGACGCATTAGCTAAAAACACAGCCATAGTCACAAGCCAACAGATTTCACAGGAGCAAGGGAGAAAAATTAAGTGCTTCCTGATGTGGAGGGTGGATCCTCATATTAGAAAACCCTGAGAACCAGCTGTATATGCATGCAGAAATAGCTGAACCACTGCATGTCCTAAATCAATAACTTCAAAGCTTCCAGGGCAACTTTCCAATATGACTCTCAAATTAAAAGCACACAACTGGCTTCCTTCTTTCCCTTTTCCTGAGACTGTAACCTCTTCTGTGACCCATTGCCTAAAACACATGGAGGACAAATAGGTGGAGTTTTGAGGTGTGACAATAAGACCACAGGGATTTCAGTGAGCAATTTCCATCCTCTTCCTGGTCCTGTGTCTTGGTGAATCACATAACTTAATAAAACTTCCCCTTCCTCACTTTTGGAATAGGGATGATGGTGATACTCAACTCAAATGGTTTAGGTTCTTATTGATAAAGAAATGTAGAAAACCTTGAAACAAAACTCCTAATGCCGGTATAGTCCTAGGCATGCAGCAAGCCTTACTTGATGTTAATGATGGATGACCCATATATAAACTTAGGGCAAGAGCTCCTAAATATCTTTAAGGTAGAACAGTCTTATGTATAAGTTCTCACATGGTTAATCTTTTTCTGCAATGATTTATTCTTAAGGAAAGAATTGAAGATTTCAAAAATATGAATTATGACCACCCCTATTTCAACTTATATTATTGTAAATGTCACTTCTTAAACATATAGTTCCACACATTTTGATCTAAAATATCTGATAAAAATTTTCACACTTTTTCAAAAAGTTCAAATACAAAAATGGAAAAACTAAAATTCAGTGAAAATACTTTCAGACTTTAGACTTTTACTCAAGGGATGAGGAGCCTTTTCCTACTCACATGATTAAGCTCAGAGCTATGCGAAGCAGAACCCTAGCACCCAACCCACCCCCAATTCACCTTAACATGGTGTTCATGGCAGGCTCTTGCCAGGGCAGAATATAGCCTCCACGGACATGAAGATTAATATGTTCAAGAGGGGCTGGCAAAGTCTTCCACTGCTCTGTTGCATTAATATCGACACCCTATGGGTAAAAGAGAGGAGATGATGAGAGAGGTGCACCCCATGAGCAGAGATTCAGAAGAAACCCCAACAAATTCCTGAACTTGTCTCCTGGTCCCCATCATTCAACACACACCAGAAGTACACTCTGCATTTACCTGCTCCAATAGAAAACATCCTAAAGACTTACTTATGTGCCTAATTTTCAAATATATCTGTCTTGTTTGACACCTTTGTCTTGCCTCATATGGTATCATTACCTTTCTCATGTGGTAATCCTTACCTTGCCACATGTGAAGTTGAATCCTGCTTCATATGGGGAGTTGTACTCTGACTTTAGAGATAAATCTCAGTCCTTCCATATTTTCTTAACTATGGCAGGGCTTCTTGGTGCAAGTACCATTGATGTTTGCATCAAATAATTATTTGTTGTGACCTATACTATGCTTTTTCCCTACTTGGGATGATTCAGCTATTTTAGGCAACCTGGCTATCCACTGCTCCAAGAGAATCACCATACTGCTACCAAATTTCATGGGGACATTCAATTAGTATAGCACAAGACAGCCCAGAACTGATGGACTCTAGCAATATCCCTGCCACAGCTAACCAAAAATCTGGGACTACAGGCTTGGGCCATGGTACCCAGCATCTGGTCCTGCCCCCCCCCCTTTTTAAAGTTAAGCAATATTGTTTTAGCCCACCCTATCTCCAGATCCCACAGTGTATTTCCATAAAAGTTTTTGAAAAGCAGATATTAGCTTATCATTGCATTGTTAACACCAACGGGAAAAGTACCTAGCATTCCAAATCCTAGAACTCAGAATAGAGCTTTGCACCTGGGCAAGGCTAAGACTCCAAGTCTACCAAGATGCCTAGTGTGGAGACTTTAAGGAGGTCCATACTCTCAAGTCCTGGCAAAAGCAGGGTCCCCCTTCCAGTGAGGGCCCTGCTTAAGCTATGTAGCCTGAGTGTCTCCCTGCTTAACCCTAGTGTAAGCCCTGAAACTTTCAGAATTGTTAAGGTACAGGACAGTGCATATGCAAATTCAAGACCATATTGAAGGTCACTTAAGGGAGATAGCTGCTCTCTCCTTCCAAGGTCCTGGTGCTGGATTGAAAGTTGAATGTTTGTGTATTTCCACCCTTAAGGGAAACCAGGTAGCAACCAAGAAGAAGGGAAATAAAGTAACTCAGTGCTGCTACAACAGAGAAACTCCTTTGTCCTTGCTGAGATTTCACCAAGATCCATTGCATCTAGGCTATTGCATGGCTTTGCTTCCCATCTTCCTGTTTTTTGCTCTCCTTGGAAAGTCAGGAGAGATGAGTGAGTTAGAAGGTAAAGATGCTCATTTCCTCTAATTCTTCCCTAAGAATTAAGCTCTACTCATATGTGTCCTTCAAGAGATCATCTCCGAAGTGTCTTCTCAAGAGACCTCTCTCTCAGCTTGTTTTCAATTACCACAATGGCCCACATATCTGTAACAAAGAGGCCCTGAGGTTGCCTTTATAAGTGAACATGTGCTGTTTGGACACATATCGCAGGGTTCATTTATTGTGTAAATATACAGAGGAACTGTTCTTGAGTATCTATATCAGTAGTTCTCTTCCTATGCGCCGTGACTCCTTTGGGAATCAAATGATCCTTTCACAGGGGTCACCTAAGACCATCAGAAAACACAGATATTTACATTGTAATTCATAACAGTAGAAAAACTACAGTTATAAATAGGAAAAAAATATTTTATAGTTTGGAGTCACCACAACTTGTGGAACTACATTAAAAGGTTGCAGTACTACATGGGTTCAGAACCACTGATCTATACTATAGAAGCAGATATTTAATAAATAGAAGCAAAAGCCTTTATATTAGAAGCAAAAATTGGCTTACGGTACAATTTCAAGAGTTGACTAATTGCCATTGTGTATAGTGATGGTATACAGAAAGATAAAATTCACATGTAAAGAACATGCCATGTGCCAAACACTGACTGAGGCTTTCTTTGCCACTTCAGCTCTCTGGTCTTACTCTAACCTCACTGGAAGATGAAAACACATAGACCACAAGAAACAAATGGCTTGTGCAGAACAACCACACATGGTTTCCAGGGCAGGTGTTTGACTGAGATCTGCCAGATACAAAAGATTAAACAAACAAAAAACAAAACCAAAAAAATTGTACTCTACTGTTGTCAGGTTATATAAACATTTAGAAAACTTACTGTGTAGTAGTCATACCAGCGAGCTTTGGGAAAATATGCATTAATTGTTGTGGCATTCTGAAATTAAACACAAACAAGGTGTTGGCAGTGGAACTGTGGTCTAGGGCAGAGAAACAAACGTACATAGAAAAGAAGATATGGCAGTAGTGATAGCCTCGAGTCTCACTGTCCCGAGATCAGCAGTAACAGGGAGGCTGCTTCCTTCTAGTCTCTTTAAACAGAAAATTTCCTAACCAATGGCCCCCATAATGTCCCTTGGAATATACAACTTGAATCACCTTTTCCTTAGAAAAACACCCCTTTCTGTTTCCAGAGAGACAAACACCCATGTTTGGCTATGGAGAAAAAGAAAAAAAAAATCCTAGGTATAGTAATATCTGAGTAATATTAAATAGCCATTCTTTACTCAGAAACCAAAATATTCTCCAAGAAATTTTTTAAAAAAGATATTAGCTGCTTACAAGTCCCTTTATATAAGAAGTTACAATGAGGAGACAAACACTGCTACAAAGCAACCCCCCCAACAAACTTAGTTCTGATGGTGGGAGAATCTACTGCTTGCAACGAATTCTTTTGCTGCAGTCCTCACCTGACCCCAAGCCCCTTATACTAAATAGGGAAAAGCTTATATCTTCAAATATAACACAAGGTTATTTTTTTGTTTAACTCTCCTATGGTGCAGAATTGTTATGATAATGAGAGAGAGAATTTGTGTGTGTGTGTGTGTGTGTGTGTGTGTGTGTGTGTGTGTGTGTCTGAGGGCAGTCATCCAAGTGATTAATTTTGCTGAGAAAGTTACTAGAATTTAGGGCTGATTCTTCACAGTTCTAAGAAAAATTGGTAACAGGAATGGGTGGAAGAAAAGGGATTTGTTACAATTTTGTCCATAACCAGAGAGAGAGAGAGAGACCTTTCTGTCTGCACCTTGCCCATTGTGGTGAGGCAATGTACAGAAAAGAGGAAACACGTGTCAGGAAACACCCATTTTCCTTGAGTCCAAGTTATCAGAATCTAGAGGCAAACCTTTCTACTCTAATTGCATACCTTGCTGTGGCACCCAGACCATCATGGGTGACCTGGCTTTACCACAGTTACCTTTAGAACTTCTAATATTTCTTGGCCAGTTATAAGAAAGAAAACATAAAAGTTGGAATCAGAGATATCTTGGGATCCTCAGCATGCAGGGCTTCTCCTCTCATGTTTCCTCACCCTGGATCCTTCTATGCTCAGAGGCCCCCATACTCACAGGCTCCAGGACAGGGCTGACTAGGAAGGCTGGACCCAGCAGGAACTGTTTGTCTATATTCCAGGTCTCCCGGTCTGACACAAACCTAAGAAGGGAAATTGAGGTGTCACAATCAGATCCCAATGAGGCCCCAACCTAAGATGCTGAAGAAATCCTCAAGTTAGAAATGCAGCTGAACCCTGCAGCATTTTTATTCTCTCTATTCTAGTCAGGCCATGTAGGCCACACTCCATATAAGTCTCTTCTCTAAATCTTCAGGTATTTAGCCATGGTGGCTTTATAAAGTATCTCCTTTTTTATTCAGCATAGCACATTTTAAGTATAGGTATAGCCCTCGTTCCTTCAAACTCCCCTATTGGAACACCCACTCTAGTGATAGTAATACATTTTGTTTACATAAACTACAAAAGATAAGATGATCTTTCCTTAGAGAGCTCAGAACAAAAGGGGCCCATGCGAAAGAATTGTTGCTCAGCTCCCACCCTGAAGTTTGCATGAGTCATCCATTGGCCAACACGCTTCCTGCTGGACACTCACTCATGGAGAAGAGGCCGCACAACTGTGCTGCCCTCCGTGTGGGCCTTGTACATCAAGGTGTAGAGATACGGCAACAGGGTGTATCTGGTCTCCAGCACACTTCTGGAAATATCCTCAAAGGCTTTATCCCAGGATACAGGGTCTTGTCTCTACAGAAACAGAGAGTATTCAGAGCCCAGCCAGAACTTTCAAGGGACTTAAGGTTACAGAAAGCTTGACCTAAATGTTTCTACACAACTGGACTCAAAACAATTGTACACAAGAGCTAAAGAATATTCTTAGTAGTTGGAAAACAGCCACAGCTTTCTCAGGATAATGACTCCATAGGATATTCTTTGTGGAACATACAGAAAAATGTTTCCTAAATATAAAGAATCATTAAAATCATACTGAAGAGTATGGTTCATAAAAAAAAAGTTTAATGGCTTAAAGATGTCTGAGGGAAGACAGGCAGGATGAATTCTCTCAGAAACTGAGGCAGCATTTTCCAGTGACATAGCATATGTGAGAAAACTGATGTCCTACCCTGGTCCCAATGGTGTTGTGGTTCCTGGAGAAGGGGTAAAAGGCGCCTAGCTGCATCCAGCGAACGCACATCTCATACTCAGCATCTTGAAAGAACCCACAGATATCTGCCCCAGTCTGAAACAACACAGAACAAAGTGAGCTCTGGGTGCTGCCACCTTCCTAGGGAGGAGGAACATGCAAAGGACACTTACATAGGATATGCCAAAGAGGCTGAACTCCATCATGCCTGCAAGGAGAGAAGCAGCAGAGTCAGGACAGACACTCATTCTATGTCCCCTCCTCCTTCACCATGGTCTCATTCCCACTCCTGTCTGCAGAAGGCCCCAGGCATAGCCCACTCACCAATGATGGATTTCCCCAGCTGGTCCCAGGTGGCTGTGTTGTCTCCCAGCCAATGTCCACTCCAGCGTCCAGAAGAGGGGAATGTGGAGCGAGTGATGACAATTCCTCTCTCCCCTGTCACCTCCTGCACAGCTCTGGTTGGAAAAATAGGGAGATAAGTTGAAGGTAGGGCAGGGTAGGGCCCAGATCTTACTCTCTGGAACTCCAGAGCTTAGGGTCCTGCTGGCTGATAGGGACAATAATACTGATGCCTTTCCACAGTGGTCAGCTAACAACTTCACCTTGAGGTAAACCCATTGCATTGTCCCTAAATGTTAAACAATCACAAGATCTATTTAATCCATTCAATATTTTGTTTTCTATAATTGATAAGCTAAAGGATAAATTCTTTTACTAGACTGCAATTGAAGAAGTTGTACTCTTCATGGAGGTCACCAAGTGGGACTATGCTAATTCAGTAGACTACTGGTAGATCACATAACAAGAATGGCTAAAAATCTCAATAGATGTATGATCTACTTTTAAAATAAAATAGACTATAACACTCTGTTTTCTTTCTGCCACTTATAACTAATGCTATCACATCACCAGCTACATTGTATAATAATTTTTTATGTCCCCATCCATGTGTTCCTCAAAAAGACAATTACTTTCTCAATGATGATCCACTACTACCATATTCAAACCTGCTCTCCCAGTCATAACTAAAGAGCTGTCTTTATACTCAAGTACTCTCTGGTTAAGAAATAAGACTTTCTAGACAAGTAGTTCTCAACATGTGTAACACAATCCCTTTGGGGTTCAAACAAGCCTTTCCCAGGGGTTACCTAAGACTTTTAGAAATATGAGATATTTACATTGCAATTAATAACAGTAGCAAAATTAGAGTTATGAAGTAGCAATGAAAATGGTTTTATAGTTGGGGTCACCAGAACATGAGGAACTGTATTAAAAGGTCTCAGCATTGGAAGGTTGAGAACCACTGTTCTAGACCACTAAATTCTTCTTAATCTCTAAAATAGAAAATAGAAGGAAATACTGGGAAATTAAACCAGTGACTGGCTGGCTATGCCCACTGATAGTGCAAACTCCAGAAAAGTGTGCCACTCACTCATAGGTGGGTCTGGTCTGGGACCACCCGTACAGGCTGTGCACATCATAGTGCCGCACCCGGGAGCCATCTGGAAGGATCTGCTCACTCTCCATGCACAAGGTCTTGCTGCTTAGGCCCTTGTCCCTGGCTTCCAAATCTGAGGGATGATTTAAGAATGAAAAGTAGTTCTGATTCTTCTCATTGCTGACCTCTTTTATGTATTCTAAACTCTGCATCATAAGACTAACAGGACCTCCACTGGGCCTGCCCTTTTCCCTAGAAGCATGAGAACAACGCTCAGTAGTGTGGTGTAACATTCCTGCAGGTGTTTTCAATAGCAAGTCCACTGGAAAAACTGGTGGTATGGGAAAGAGCCCAAATTATCACACACTTACCATGGAACAATCCTGAGCTGGACTTTCAATGTACAAATCATTTCCTATAGTTCCTGCAATAATTGTATCCCTGATATAGGGTTTTCTGAATCTTGGCATAGAAAATTGAGATTGAGAAATATCACATGACCTACAGAAGGTCACAGAACTCATAGAATGATTTATAGAAGCAATATATAAAAACTAAAACTCTAAATTCATCAACTACATGAGAATGGGAAGCACTTGTTTTATAATCATTGATAGCAAATACAAATCTGTAGATAAATTAACATAAATCTGACAAATAAACAAATTTATTTGTTAGATTCCTTTGCAGACACACCACTGTTGGATGTTTTCTATACTATTGAAATTTTCTTAGAGAGTCAGGTTCTTGCACTTGCGTGCACATGTGCGCACACACACACACAAACATACATACATACATACACACACACATACATACACACACCCCCACCCACCCACACATCTGGATAAAGTGTTTGATGTGCTTTTGCCTGTGGTCCCAGTCCATGACAGCATCAATGAGGACCTGCCCTTTGTGGTGAGGTAACTGCTAGCTGCTGGGCTCCAGCAGAGCTCATCTTTCCAGCCACTGATCATCAGGTACAGAAGCTCAGGTCCTTACGTGGCATGTAGGGAGGGCTGTTCAGAGTAGCATCACTGCAGCCAGGAGGAACTGCCCCATTCACAAAGTTGGATGGTTCATTCATGTCCTACAAATGTCAGAGACGTGGTTTACACATAAAGATCTTACATCTGGTCAGAGACAGGGAAGTAATGATTAAAACAGCCAACCTCTAGTGATCCCTACAGACCTTCCCTGGGAGAACCACCATTCTCTGGGGCAGGGAAAACTAGCTGGAAAATGCAATTAAACCCTCCAGATCAAGCAAGCTTCCAAGGCATTTCTAATGATCACCACAGAAACTTAGGAGTAGGCATTTCAGAGGACTACAGAGGATCAGAACTGCTCTACTCTCTGTCACCGGAAGTATGGAGTGGCACAAACTGTCTTCCTAAATGATTATCACCCACTTGACTACACCAAAACACTCATATACACACCCACACCGATCCACTTGTACACAGAATGATTATCACCCTCTTGACCACACCAAAAACACTCATATAAACACCCACACCTATCCACATGTACACAGATGTACACACACTTACAATCCACAGGCCATCAAACTTTAAGCTCTTTGCTGGATCCTGGGTGTTGGTGTGGAGTTCTTTAATCTCCTTCTTCCACCACAGGGCAGTTGAATCACGGAAAAAGTCTGGGAAGGCCACATGAGCTCGGTATTGCTGTAAAAGTAA
>CAJQZJ010036233.1:0-13099 GCA_907164525.1 Lophiomys imhausi
ACACATGTTAAGGTAAGTATAAATATCAGGGGACTTCCTCTATCTTTTGAGACAGAGTCTCTTACTGAAACTGAGCGCACTGTAAAATACATAGGCTAGTAAGCCCTGGGAATTCATATGTCTCTACCCGCACCCATCAGGGCTGAGGCTGAAGACAGATATGTACATTCCACCCTAATATTTGTTTTGGTGCTAGGGTTCAAACCAAGGTGTTTATAATTGTGCAGCAGGCAATTTACTCACTGAGACATCTCCCAAATTCTTATGTCCTTTTTTCCTTTCTTATTGCCTTTCTTAAATCTTATCCTTTTGCTGTTGCTTGCTTTGTAGGTTTTGTAAATTGTTTATGTATGTTCTTTTAGTCATATGATATTACTACAATGATCTGTTCTGAACACCAAGGTCAGATACAGCCCCTACCCATGTGATAAATAAACACATCCACACACACAATAGGTTTCCCGGACAGGAACACTGTCATTCTTACATCACACACACAGCAAAGGGCTCGATGAAGGCCTTCCACTCTGAAGGCTCTCAGATAGTACTTCCATTGCCTTCATGTGCCTATGATCTTCCCCAAAGGCATTTGTGTGTGTCAACAATAGCAGGAGAGGCAGAGACAGGCAGAACATATGACACCACGGTCCTAAGTGATATGTGAAGGAAATGTTCCCTGAGCCTCTGGAACCCCAGTGAGAATGCTGACACAGGATAGCAGGGGCCAGAAAAAAGGTCAGACCCAACAGTGTCTTGGTTGTGCCTAGGGCTTGAAGAGTCACTAAGAATGCTGTAAGGCAAGGACATGGAAGAAATAGGCAAGATATATTGTCCCTTGATTCTGAGAATAAACCTATGTAAAAATATACATGAGCAAAATTTAACAATGGCAAAATTTTGTTTTAAGAGTAAAGGAGGTAATACAGATACAATTCAGGGCATTTGTCTCCTTTCTTTTAGCGGACTTTGGACAAGTCAGGATCCGAAACAGAAAGAGAGGCCTTTGTATTTCCTCAGACTCCACTCAGTGCAGCAGTATCAGTTTTAATGACCTTGTTAAAGTGTGAGGAACCAATGCAAGCACGCCCTTTGCAAAAGTCCACCTGGTCTTTCAGGAGAACATGCTTTCTAACCACTACAAAGACTTCTGGAAAGAGCACCAACCGGGATCTGTGATGCTGGAAATGTTAAGGGCACAGGTAAGCTCAAAGCCAGTTCAGCTCAGCCTCAGCATGTAGAGCTTGTACCCACAGTGGGGTGGGGTCCTATCTACCACAAAAAAAAAAAAAAATGGCTCAGCTCTGGAATTAGGCAGATAAATCTTAGGACCTCAGTCTTGGCAAATTGCACTTGGCAAGTCACAAGATGGTAGCTGACCATCTTAGCCATGAAACCAGGCAGCTGTAGGTCTCCAGGAGGTGAGTTTATTCATGACACCCCCTCAGGGGAGCCTCAAAGGGTAGAGGTACCTGCTAAAACCTGAAGGGGGAATGGGAGGCTTCTGTCAACAGAATTCTTAAAGAGAAGCAGGATGCATGTTCAGCTGAACTTTCTAGATCTCTAGTAAAAAGACCCAATCATGATAGAGAATGAATAGTCTGTTTGACCCTGAGTGTCATAAGGAAGTTTCAAGAAATGCAGCAAAAGAATGAAAAGGAAAATGGAGGGAGGGGCAAGAGTAGGAGAGCAAGAAAAGATGAAAGAAGGACAAGGACTAGTATTGCAGGGTGAGTCAGGGAGTGTACCACAAGCACTACTGGGAGGCAGTCCCTAACAGAACAGATGCTCCCTCCATCTGGGTGGTGCTGAAGAATGGCTAGTAAACAACTTGGCTCCTGTGTTTACAAACCTACAGCCTAGTGCCCTGAGGGGCAGTGTCAGGAAGCTGAGGTTCCCTCACCCCATCTGGAGGACAGAGAGAGTCCAGCCAGTTGTTTGAGGCTGTCTCCCAGATATCAGATCCAGAGGCCTGTCAGGAAAATACAGACTAGAAGGTCTTGTCCTCTGTAAGGATCCAGGAAAGGAGTTCTCTCTTCATAAAGCTTGGATTACCAACTAGAATCAGATGTCCATTTGTGGTCACAAAGCATTCTTTATTTTCCCCTAAAATAATACTTAATTCCTTTACTATAGTTGTTTCAGGTTTCTACAGCATGCCAAAAAAATTGTCATGACTTAACAATAAAGAGCTATTCAAGTTTAGAACAATATAAAATGAAGCTACAGAATAATTAGAACTGAATTTAGTCTATACATTGCTTCTTAAAGGTAATTGTTGGATTTGGGGATTAAACAGGCCACTGGGAAAAGGTTTCTATCAATGAGGATACCCAAGGTCACTTCAAAATCAACAAACTTTGTGTGGTGCACAGCTCTGGCTTCTGGGGGTGACAACTGAACAGGAAGTACACCACAGGGTGGGATAGCTTTAAGAGGTTATAGCCTGGCGTCATCTCCATTCTCTCTGCCTTGTGCTTACAGTTAAGGATATGGTCTCAAAGCATCCTGCTTTGGCCACCGTGCCTGCCTGCTGCCATATCTCACTGCCGCAATGGACTCTTGGGTTCCTTCTAGAACCATAAGTTCAAACAAATTCTTCCTTCTTTATGTTGCTTTGGTCATGAGGTTTTTATCACAGCAACAGAAAAGCAACTAGCACATGCCCCATATTCTTCCATATTCTTCCATATTCTTTTTCTTTAATAGCGCCCAGGCTTCTATTCTTTGTTCCATCTCGCCTGTACTCTTGAAAACTACTAAAGCTTACCCCTGACTGGCCTAAGTCTCAATATTTGTTGTGTAACTTGCCAATTCTCCTTATCTCTTTACTGAATCTATACCCTAAAACAGAGGATCCAACCCTTCATTTCTGTGTTGATATTTTGTTTGAACACGGGTACCACCAAGGTTCATCACCTCTCCCCAAAACTTAACACCTGTGTCCCACTGACTGTCTCAAGTCCTCTCATTTCCAGGACATCAGTTAAAACTAAAGTCCTTCTATAGAAGTTTAATCATGGTTATCTACTTCTTATTCTTACACAATATCGTCTCCACAAAGGAAAAGTAACTATTTTAGAGAAATTAGTCCATCTCCTACTTCTCAATGCAAACCTTTCTTTAAAAATTATGCACAGCTGAGTAAACACCTATCTTTCTCCCTGTGTTCTCAGTGGAAGATGATTTTCTCTTCTCTAAGTCTAATTCTTGCTTTTACTTTCTAGCTCCTTTCATAACTGGGATTCTCAAAAATCTTCATGGTGTCAATTCTTCCTTTTCTTGCATTGTCAAGCTCTTCCTTCAAAGCTGCTTACTCCACCCATGGTATATCTCAAGTCACTCTGACCTATCAACGAGTCTGTCCTTCTGGAGCTACCATTTTAGCTCTCTTTCCCATTTCTGAGCTATCCTTCCAAAAAGGTAAATACTGGGCTGTGGAAGTAATTCATTCAGCATCCACAAGGCTCCAAGTTCAGTCCTCAGCACAGCATAAACAAGCAAAGTTCCCCAGGCTCATAATCCCAACACTGGGAGGGTAGACACAGGAGAACCAGAAGTTCAAGGCTATCCTCTACTAAGTAGTAAATTTGAAGCTGCCTGAGCTTCTTTAAACTGTTTCCAAACAGACAACTACAAGGAGAAGATAATTCCACAGTATTGCACATTTTCCTTATTACTTCCTCATGTATTCCTGGCACGGCTTGTGTTTCCTGCATTCCACTGAATGTAATCTTACCAAAGTCACCAGCATCTAAGTTACCAAATACAATGGACACTGTCTTCATCGTCTCACCCAGTTAAACCACTCCTAACTCCTAAAGAATTCCACTTATTAATATGTTAAATATTGAGTTTTCTACCTACAGTCCTGGACCCTTTTCAGGTGTCTGTTAGTCTTCTATCTTATTAAATGGTGATATCCTCATAAGATCCCAGAGGACCCCCTTTAAACTGCCTATTCTCTTTGGGCAGTCTCCATTATACATGTGACCCCTCGCAACACCTGATAACAATTCAGCCTACATTTCTAGCCTAAGGATTGAGAGTCATATATTCAGTGATCTGTCAGTGTTTCAAAGGTCCCTGAGGTTCAACCAAAAATGAACATTTTTAAACATTGCATGATCCTTTCTTTTACCCCAGTCCCAAATCCTACCAACCCTGCCAACCAACAATTTGTATAATAACTTGAATGAAAAATTAAATTTTTCTTTTTAAACTACTGAGAATCTTTTTTTAACTTATCATTTAAAATAAATTTAGTTCTGACAAGCAGTCACCAGTTCAGTTGGAATACTTGCCCAGTAACTTTAAGTTGTGTTCCCAGTGACCCAACATAGACAGTCACTAGGATCCCTATAGCCAAGTATTAATGGTACTCTAAACAATAAATGCTTTAACCTCATGGCCAAAGTCCTTGTGACTCCTCCTATGCCCAGCAGCTCAGCCCTCTCTCTCCCCCGTGTTCCCAGACACGGACCCACCACTGAAGCAACAACAACAATAAAACAACGTGAAAAAGCAAGCAGTAACTTCAGCAACTGTGTTACTTTCACTTTTTCTCTGACTTTATGTTTTCCTTCACTCCTGTCTTTTAGGACTATGCTATTGCCATTTGCACAAATATTTTCCTGGGGATATGTAGTTCGGTTTTTAATTGAGGTGAACTTTAAATTAGTATGTAACAATTCAAGAAAAGAAATGAAAGTGAAGAGCAATAACAAACAAGTAATTTGCCAAAAGGAGTTTACGGAGAACCTTTAGCTCTCAGAGAAACTGAGGTTGAGAGGTTAAAATTGGAAGGGTTAACTATTCTTAGTAACCTAAACGCATTGGTTGACTATCTCCTACTAAATTATTGAAACAATTACTCTCCATTACATAGGAATTATATCATCTGGGGATATAGCTGAGCCATCAAGGCACCTGGCTCTCAAGCAGATGGGCAGGAGTCCAGATCCTCAAACAGAACGCTGGCGTGGGATGCTGGCTGTCCTCTAATACCAGCACGGAGAGGTGAGGCACGATCCACAGAGCAAGCTGGCTACCAAGACTAGCTATATAGGCAAATTCTTGGTTTAACAGAAATACCGTGACTCTAACGAATAAGATATATGAGTGGATAAAAAAGCTATCCCTGATATCAGCCTTGGCCATCTACATGCAGGCAGGAGCACTAGTGCACACGCATACACATATCATATGTGCAGCCACATACACGCAAGCATGTACACACACACACACCACAAATACCAGTAAGGAAGAAATAGGGGGAATGTGTCATTACACTCTCATAAAATCTCTACAACAAATTAAGTAGTAATCATCATGATTCCCATTTTATAAAGTAATGTTAATGAATTTCTGTATAAATATGATTAAAAGCAAAACTGAGGCAACCCCTAAGAGTGACTGATTTTTCATCTAGTACTTAAATACTTTCTCCATATCACCCAGACGACAGATCTTTGAGGCCTAGATAATAAACCTCTAAAACTGGGGTTTAAGGCAATGAAAAGTCGGAGAGACCTACCCCAAACACTCATAGTTCCTGGACCTACCCCAAACACTCATAGTTCCTGACTTAGTTTCTTAAGCACACAGCTCACAGGCAGTATCAAGTCAAACACACTGGATGCTGATTAGCCTCTCTTCAAGTACTACTTCTCTTCATAGGGAAAATTTTGTTTCTAGACTCTACAAACTAGAAGGAAGTCCCCTTTCCTGGTCTCCTCAATCTTCCTGAAGGCTCAGATTCTACAAGGTAGCTCAGAAAGTTCAGAGGCCCTATTATCACCCTCCATACATGCTGTTGTCATCTGAGAAGAGGGAAGATGTGGGAGGATTCATGGAGGCAGAAATTCCTCCCTGTTGAGAAGTCCTTAAATCTGGAACACATTCCCCTCCTTCAGAATCCTTGCCACCCTTCACTGACTTCCATAAGGATTCCAGTTGTTTGTCTACCTATAGTTTCTCCCAGTATATGAAGACCATCTTACATTAGACTTTTGTCATTTGTCCTCTACATATACACATATCACATACAAAGGCAAGCACATACTCATGATATAGCATATAGACAGATACACCATCTCTCCATACTGTATTTCACTTTCATTTTTCATCCTCTATGAAGAGAAGAAAATACAAGGTCCAGAAGGAAATTCTGAATATCTAAACAACTTAGTAGAGCAGGACCAAGAAAATTTACAAAAACTAAAGAACTCCACGAGCTCAAGTTCTACCTCCATGGGCAAAGCTCTTACCTCATCACCGTCTTGTTGTTTTCCTTGCTGTGTCTGTTTCTTTGTGATCCATATGGAGCATGGAACAAAGGTTACAAGTCTAATAGAGCTGAGATCTGTCACGGTTGATTTACTGCCCTATAAAATTGAGAGCAATTGGAGGACAGGAGGGTGTTTCCCGACAGACAGTAAAAGAGTCTTCACTCTTCCTGTGACAAGGAGGTAGAAATACTTGTTAATAAATAAGGAAGGTGAGTTTAGGGTTTTTTTGTTTGTTTGTTCCAGTGGCTGTCCCTCATTTGTGTTCTTGTTCATGCCTGATTTCTTTGTTTTTCACACTATGCTGTGCTCAAATGTCTATGCATCTAACACAGACAGTGCAAAAGAAGAAAGACTGTCTGTCTTTTCTATGCTTATCTTCAGTTCTTGAAATCCATAACATACCACTAATTTTTTGTTAGCATCTAGCTATGTGTTGACTAAGTGAAAAAAATTGCTTATGCTGTGTTACATTATGTCTGTCTTCATTTATGTCTCCTAAAATTTGCTTGCATTCAGTTTTTCATTAAATCAAATATGCTTTCTCCATAATTATTTCAATTTCTACAGATTTATTAATTTTCTTCTGCATATGACTGTTTTGTCTACATGTATGTATGTGCACCAAGCATGTGGTAGGTTCATATAGAGCAATAGTTCTCAACCTTCCTAATGCTGCAACCCTTTAATATAGTTCCTCGTGTAGTGGTGACCCCCACACACAAAATTATCATTGCTACTTCATAATTTGTAATTTTGCTGCTGTTATAAATTGTAATATAAATATCTGTGTTTTCTGATGACCTTAGGCAATTCTTGCCAAAGGGCCATTCACTCCCCCAACCCCACCCATACACACACACAACAAATGGGTATCAACCTACACATTGAGAATTGCTGCCATAGAGGCCAGAAGAGGATGCCATTTCCCCTAAAGATACTTACGGATGTTTGTGAGCCAATGTATGGATGCTGAGAACGAAACCTGGATCCTCCACAAGAGCGACAAGTGCTATTAACAACTGAGCCTCTTTCTAGCTTTCTTCCTTTCCCCCTAATCATTCTGAACAATCAAAACACTATTAACGTAGAAAATGAGTAACTATGAAGTGGTAAAACACCTCTGGTGGAACTTCTCTTGCCAGCAATGGCTCAGCACCTTTACATTTTGTTCTTCAAAAAAAAATTATTTATTCAAGTTACATACTGATTGCAGCCCCTTCCATCTTCCCTACCGGTCTTACCCAACCACCCTTTTCCCTTTTCCTTTCTCTCCCTCCTCTTCTTTTCCTCAGATGAGGGGATTCCCCTACACATCAATATACCCAAGTTCATCAAGTTGCATCAGGATTAAGAATATTCTCTTCCAATGAGGCCAGACAAGGCAGCCCAGCTAGGGTAAAGTGTTTCACAAATAGGCAACAGAGTCTATGTCAGAGAGAGCCCCCTGTTTCACTTGCTAAGGAATCTGCATGAAGACCAAGCTGCCTATCAGCTACATATGTGTAGGGACCCTAGGTCCAGTCCAAATATGTTTTTTGGTTGGTGTTCAATCATAGTAAGCCTGCAGGGGCCTAGGTTGGCTGGTTCTGTTGGTCCTCATGTAGTTCTTGTTCCCTCTGGATTCCTATATTCTTCTTTTCTCTCTTGTACAATACTCCCAGAGATCTACCTAATGTTTGCCATGTATCTCAGCACCTGTTTGGGTCCGCTACTTAGTGGGGTTTCTTTTAATCACCATAGATGGAAAAAACAAGATATCCCATGACAAAACTAAATTTAAACAATACTTTTGTCGTGGTGTTGATGACTGCATACTCACAGTTGGGAAAGGGACATGGAAGGCTTCTATGACAACTCCACCCCACCCTACTGCCAAAAGTAACAGCCTAGACAGAAAACCACCAAAGAGAACTCTTACAAATTGTGATAAGGATGCTGAAGTGTAGTTTTCCACAGTTGATGGCTTCTCTTCAGATTTGGGTGGGGAAGGACTCAGTTTTCTTTAAGGGACTGGCCACCAAGAGTTTGATCATACTCCACTGAGTATGTGGGCAACAAAACTTGGATTTGTCGATTCGTTTGTTTTTTCCTTTTCTTCTTCTTCTTCTTCTTCTTCTTCTTCTTCTTCTTCTTCTTCTTCTTTTTTGGGGGGAATCACAAGAGTAGTGAGGCAGATATGGGAGAACTGGGAAGAAGAGAGTGTGCTTGGAGTTCATGGTGTGAAATTTCCAAATAATCAATAAAAATATTATGAAATATATATATATATATATATATATATATATATTTGTCAAATGACTAAGAAATGCAAAACACTGGGAATCTATCTTGACCCCACCCTTTTGTACAACTTCACCACCATTTTGAAGATAAATTTGCCCTAGAGAAGGAAAGTGATTTAACCAAGTCTCCTGATTCCATCTAGAGATTGTTCCTTCCTTTATTGACAATAACATAAAATGCCTAACTAGTGACCCAAACTCCCTGAATAGGAGGGCTGGGTCCAGGGTTACACTCAGAAATATGAAGCTCTGCACTAGACAGAAACCAAGGAAATCACAGACCCAGCTCCTCCCCCAACATTTTCCAGAGCTGCTAAGAGAATCTCTAATTGGAGATGAGACTTCAGATGTCCTGTGGGGGAACTGCTGAAGATCAAAAATACATTTTATACTTAAACATTCCTGAAAACAGATTTTTAAGTGCTGTCACCACAAGGAATGATAAAGATGTGGCACTGTGAATATTGTGGCTAACTTTAATTAGCTATTCTGTATTTTACTTAAACATCAAAATATTATATTGTATACCATAGGTGTATACAATACTTGAAGAATCAAAACTGAATTTCAGAGACCGGAGACACTGACGCTTGGAATACTCTGACATGTTTATATAATGTTTCCTTTGTGGTGGTCAACATTTTAAAAAAATTATTCATTCATTTATTCACATCCCAATTGCAGCCCCCTCCCTCCTATACACCTGTTCCCACCTTTCCACCCTCTCCCAATTTTCCTCTTCCCTTCTCCTCAAAAAAGGGGACTTCCCCTCTCTCTCAGCCCACTCCTGCTCTTCAAGTCACATCAGGACTAAGAGCGTCCTCTTACACTGAGACCAGACAAGGCAGCCCAGCTAGGGTAAGGTGATCCACTAACAGGCAACAGAATCCATGCCAGAGACAGTCTCCACTCTACTTGCTAGAGGATCTACATGAAGAAGAAGCAGCCTATCAGCTACATATGTGTAAGGGGCCTAGTCCACACATGCTTTTTGGTTGTCTTTTCAGTCTCTGAAGCCCCTAGGGGCTTAGGTTAGTTGGCTCTGTTGGTCTTCTTGTGGAGTTCTTGTCCCCTTCAGATCCTTCTATTCTTCCTCTCACTGTTCTACAAGACTCCCTGAGCTCTACCTAATGTTTGGCTGCTTACTATGTGCATTTAAAAACATTATGTTCTACTCTTTTAACACATTAGGAGGCATTCCATAGGTCAGTAGGACCCCAGATACTACAAATGCTCCCAACCTCCACATGCTTCATGAGCTGGCATGGTGCTCAGTATTATCCAGTCAGGAAGTTCCTTACTAAGGACAATTAGAGTCAACACACTTACATTGGCAACATAGAGTATTTCTTTTTTCCATTAATTAATTTGTTTATTTTACATTCCAATTTCAATCCTCTTCCTCCTCTCCTCCTAGTTCCATACTCACACCTACTTCCCCCATACCCCTTCCACCCAGTACCAACCCACTCTGGCACATCAAATCGCATCAGGACTAAGTGCATCAGGACTGAGGCAAGACAAGGCAGCTCTGTTAAGAAAATGGGATTGAGAGAGAGAGAAAGAGAGAGGATAGAGTCCAAATCAGAGATAGTCCCTGCTCCAGTTGTTAGGGGATCCACTTGAGGACCAATCAGCCCATCAGCTTCAGGTGTGTAGTGGGCCTAGGACCAGTCCATGTATGTTCTGCATGCTCTTTGGTTGATGGTTCAGTCTCTATGATTCCCCTGTGCCCAAGTTAATTGTCTATATAGGACTTCTTGTGGTGTCCTTGACCCCTCCAGTTCTCTCATTCCTTTCCCTGACTCTTCCACAAGACTCCCTGGGCTCCACCTAATGTATAGCTGTAGATCTCTGCATCTGTTTCCATTATCTGCTGGATAAAGCCCCCCAGATGGCTACTATGTTAGGTTCCTATCTGCAAGTATAGCAAAGTATCATTAATAGTGTCAGGGGTTGAGTATCTCTCATGAGGTGGATCTCAAGGTGGATCAATCATTGGTTGGCCATTCCCTCAATCTCTGTTCCATCTTTTATCCCTGCATAACTTGTAGACAGAACAGATTTTGAGTTGTAGGCTTTGTGGATGGGTTGGTGTCCTTCTCCCTCCTGGAAGTCCTGCCTGGTTACTGGGTGTGGTCACTTCAGTCTTGGTATCCTCCACTGCTAGGAATCTCAGCTAAGGTCACCCCCATATCCTCCTAGGAGCCTTCCCCATCCCAGATCTCCAGCTTGTCCCAGAGATGTCCCAACACCAATTTCCCTTCTCTCTCACAGCTTTCTCAACACCCCATTTCTGCTTTTCTAAAATATTATCTAAGTCATGTCCTTGTAGCCTCTTTGCATTAATCAATAAGAGTTATCAGGGTTTTTTTTGCCTTCCTTTTAAATTAAATTATTCTCATGGCTGCTTGCCCACATTTCATTAGTTCCCTAATTCTCTCAGCCACTCACATGTAATGTCTCATTTTAGTAATTAGAATATTAAGTCAACTGAATGATAATCTGTTTGCATGCAAACAGCAAACAAAAATTTCCAGTACAAAAAGGAAGATATGAGGAAGCATACATACCTATATGAAACATACTGCATTTTGGAAAAGTGCTAAAACTTACATCTTTGTTGAGCATTCTACATAATTTCTTTTTTAAATTTTTCATTATTATTTATGACTTATTTTTGTGGAAAGTCTTGTTTGCCATGACATACATTTGGAAGGAAGAGAACAACCTCATTGAATCTGTTCACTCCTTCTTTCCATCTTCATGGGTTCCGAGGACTGATTGCAGATCATTAGGCTTGTGTGGCAAGTGTCTTTACCTACAGAATTATCTTGACAGCCCAGCTACATATTTCCTTTTATGAAATTTATCTTTTTTCTTTTTATTGTTTTTTATTTTGTGAATTTCACATCATGCACCCTGTTCCCTCTCACCTTCCACTTCCCCTTAGACTGACTCTCCATCTTGCCACCTCCCCCACATTAAAAAAAAATCTCATTGAGGAAGCTGTAGTGTGTCTCAATGTGTCCCACAATATTCCATTTGGTCCACATGTTTTTGCTTGCAAAAGTTAATTACAATGACTCCTTGGTCTGGTATGAGGCCTCTGGCTTCTGCTACTTCTCAATACTGGAACCTCACTGCGACTCCTCTCAGATAAGCTGTTGTTGTCCTGTGTCATGGAGATCCTATAATTTGGGTCTGTGGAACTGGCCTCTTCATGCACTCCAATAATTCATCCATGCAGTGCATGTTGGGGTGGGTCAACTCAAGGCCCTGATTCTGGGTCTGCAATCCCCACTTTCAGGGCCTGCTCTCCCAAGTGCTATGCAGGTAATGGGTTGGACCAGCAATCCTGCTTTCATGACTCCATCAGGGCCAACTCTCTTGCCTGATACCTGTGGCAAAGGCAGGAGAGTAAAGGAGTAAAGGGAATCTCTCCCTTGCCAATACCACAAAGCAGACAGAAGGCAGGCCTGGCTCTCTCACACTCACTTCTTTAGGGCTGGCTTACCCAACAACCCCTACATCCAGGACCAGCTGTACTGTGTTGCTCAGGCAAGGTTCAGGATCTGTTCTTTCGAATGCTGCATCATGTGAGGGGCAGAGACAACTCTCTTGTTCTTGTGACCCCTCTGGGGCCAGATCTCCTGTCTGCCACTGCTGGTGAGGGCCAAAGGAAGGGGATCTCTCTTTTGCCAACACCACCACAAAGCAGACAAAAGGCAGGGCTAGCTCTCCTCAGGGTTGGCTCACCCATAAACCCTTCATCCAAGGCCAAGGCAGGGCTTCCCTAGTCTCTAGCTTGCTTCTTGTCCTAGGAGCCCATCTGGTGCTTGTCTGATGCTGGACTGGTGGTCAACACAGGCTAGCTCCCCTTCTGGGCCCCATGGTGCTGAAATGGTGCTGGTATCCATCTTTCTACTCCTGCTTCCAGGAATTAGGCTGCTATTCATTCAGATGTTCATATATCAGAACACTAAATGCAAACATAGCCTCTCTCCTCTCTGCTACTTACTGATGCACATGTTATTTTTCTGTGGCAAATAAATCATGTATGTTTGTGTGAACTGTTGTTATGTACATGGGATATGGTCAAGAAATAAAACTTATACACTTCAAAGCACACTTCTATGAAAAAAACTTATTTTGTACATCCCACTCCTTCTCATCATCTTTTGTTAATCATTTCTCCAAGCCCCTCTTCTCTTTCAAGTGAGTTGACTCTCCCTTTCTCCTTCCCACTACTGCTCCTGAATAAAACCATTACTTTTGCTGTTGCCTACCATTGCCTCACATCTTTCCTGCTTCCTTTCTATGTTCTTTGCCATCCTCCTCCATCATACTCTCAGCATGTTCTTCTCCACTTATACCAATTCTCAAATGTTCCTTCTGCATGCTTTTTAAGGTTTTACTTAGCTTCAAGCAGGGGCTGCCATGACAAGATTTCTGTTGTATCTTTAGGAAACATTGGGATCTTCAATACACACACACACACACACACACACACACACACACACACACACA
>CAJQZJ010036241.1:0-12342 GCA_907164525.1 Lophiomys imhausi
CATTTTCCTTCAACTATCTGTTAGTCAATAAACAATGACAGATCTCAACTCCTTATATTTGCCAAATAGAATTTTCATATGCTTCATTGTGAATGCATGAATGTCAAACAAGATCTTTCTTTTCAAGAAATGATGTGTAATGTACTCTACTACAATGTAATTCCTATTTATTTTAATTACGTGGAGTTTTTAGTCAATTAAAACACAAATGAAGAAAGACCCAGTTTAGTTCAGATCTTTGTTACACAATTTACAAAAAGTAATCGATCTATGTGAATCTTTTTGAAAGACATTTTACATTACCATGTAGACTATTAATATTGTATTTATTAATGAAGGCATCATGTAGTGCTTTTAGATATGTGGACACTGTGTAATAGTTAATTCAATTTAAACATATGGATCACACAACTTCAAATGGGGAATCCTCTTATTATAAGTAGTATGAACGGGGGGAATCAACAGACTTCTAAGCTCTCAACTCAACTCTATGGGGTGCTCTTTTAACTTGCTGAACAAGTCACACATTTTCTATGCCTGACTTAACAATGGCAAATACCTTGCCTGTGTTCAAATAAAATCTAGGGCTTGAAGGCAAGGGATGAGAAAATCAGTGATTGATTTACCACATTGACTGCCAACCCAGTAGCAAGGGAAAAGGTCTTTGAGAGAGCTAGCCATCTCACCACTGCTGCAGATGAGCGCTGCATGCCATTTTAGCACTTCATTATCAGTAGTAATAAAGGCAAATGGCATCAATGGAACATCCCATTTTTATAGAGAAGTCAGAAATATGCTTTAATGAAATGTTCAAAGGTAAGTCAAGTTTAATTTACTCATCCTCTTGTTCCTTGAAGCAACACTGGAACTCATACAGTGATCTGCTTTCTTCTTGAAAAGATAATAAATTAATTTTCAGAACATGTATAGTAATTTAGAAACCAAACAGTTCCAAGTTGAAGAAAGAATTCAGAAAATTTTAAGCAGCTTAACATTTAAGGGCAATGAATCTGGATTTGATAACATTCACATAATTGTTTGGATGAGTAATTACAATAGAAACTCATTGTGTATTTGAATATACACAAACTATATATATGTGTGTATTAAATGAAGATTAACTGACAGTGATTTAATTGATATCTCCCACTGAAAACACTTCCATAAAATTAAATGGGTGTAAAGAAATAAAGCCCATAACAAAAACAAACCAAACCAAATATAAAGGTCTTCTTAGTCAAGTGGAATAGTAATATTGATGGTAATAAATGGTCAAATGAATTGAGTTTATTATAGATGGAAGACCAGATTTAACTTTTGATTGAGAAAGTTAAATTTAAAA
Source organism: Lophiomys imhausi (assembly GCA_907164525.1). Taxonomy (NCBI): domain Eukaryota; kingdom Metazoa; phylum Chordata; class Mammalia; order Rodentia; family Muridae; genus Lophiomys; species Lophiomys imhausi. The sequence goes on from CAJQZJ010036241.1 coordinate 1,343, forward strand.
AAAAAACCTGTGGTAGAAGGAAACAAAACTGTTTTCTTCCCTTTTCCTTAGAATAAAATAAAAACAAACAAAAATTTAAAAAATGAAATTACCAATAGTTACGATCCATTTCACAGTCATGACCCTAGAGCAGTATAATCTCTCCTATTATTTTTGGTTATTTCCACGTGCAGAAACTATTTTGATTGACTTGAGCAGTCAAAGCAGATCATTGATTTTCTTTGCAAAGCTCATCCTTCACTGCAGTTTCCTTGGACCTCTGCTGCTGGTACTGTTTTGAAGCAAGTACAAAGGAGAAACAAGGAGGTAGAAGCAACCGTCTATAGTATAAGTGGACTATATAATTTAGTGAGTCATACAGATCATCCCTTTGACTTAAAAAAAGAAAAAAAAACTGAATGCTTGAAACCTGATTATCTTTAGAAGTCCAGCACAATGCTATACCAACTTTCTTTCAACAATTTGTGTTTATCTCACCACACCTACATTTGGACTGAGGATAACTTGCAGTCCAATGTTTGTTTTCTTGATACTGACCTTAATTATTTAACATCTCAGTCAAGAACTAGAAAACAACTACCTTTCAAGGATTGCTCTATTTCTGTGACTTTCTTCTATTTCTTCAATCATATTGCGTTCATAGTAAAATTATAAGAAAATAACAAGCTCTTAGTTATTGAATATTGTGCTCATAGTAGTATATACTTAAACTACTAAAGTATATATAACTCAATAGAAGGAAATTTACTAGTCAAGTAAATTACTGTACTGTCACAAGCTCTGGGTTAATTTTCCAAAATTTATATTGATACAAATTTTACAATAGAATTAGGATCCTAAGACATATAATATTATATTTCTCAGCCTTTTGGTCTAATTTACTTGTAAAGATTGTAAACAATGGTTAGGTATTTGGTTTCAGTTTTTAAGCTGAGGTAATTACAAATGTAGCAGGCTCAAAATTTGAAGAGGATAATCTTTGGAAATGAACTAACTTGAAGACATCTTAAAGTATGCATAGAAGGCAATCACAATGTATAAAACAAGTTCTGGATAATCTAAGAGGAAGGACCCTGAATAAAAGTTCCTCACTCCTGTCAGAACAGGTGCTCTTACAAATGTATTCTTCTGAATTTCACAAATTGCTTCCACAGACACTTGTTAAAAGCAAGAACACAATTTTGTACCTGAAAATTACAGTGAGAAAATTTGATTTCCTAATAGAAATGGCAGTCAAGACTTGTTGCTGAGTATGAAAGTGTTAAAAATTAAAAGGAAGGGGGAAGGAGAAAAGAAAAATAAGTAAAATGTTCAGGAGAACACCAGAGATAATTATTTGTGTTCTTCCAACACCCTAAATCTCAATTTAAAAAAATGTAGATAAGTGTCATTCCTTGTAGTTTACATTAAGATAATGAGGACATGTTAATATCACTGAGTTTCACATGGTGCATGTTTAAAATTTGGATTCTCCTTTTTCCCTGCCCTCGAATGTCTAAAAAGAACTTAAGATGAAATTTTAATCCTATGTTAAATTATAGTTTATTCCCTTGGTACTTTTAAAATGCAACTCTTCTTTAAAATGATCTCTTCTGTAGTGACATATACACAGTAGTTAGAGCAGTAAATAACAATGCCTAGGGGATCATTAGTCTTATAGAAGATAAAATCTCAAACCTAATTTCAAATGTCTTTCAGTAACCAACACATGCAAGGTTTTAAAACAGAATAAGTCTTTTTAATAGAGTTCATTTTCTTTCATTACTTCTTTGGAAAACCTCTCTTGGGAGTTTATAGAGATACAAGGAACACTAAGGATTATGATAAGTTTAATTTCACTCTATGTATTTATTCATTCATTTATTTTATTAGAATTAGATCCTTTTCTAATAAGACATATCCTTGTTATAGTTTCCCTTCTTCCCACTTGTCCCAGTTCTTTTCAGCTCCACTCCCCTCTAGATCTTCTCCCTTTCTGTCTTTCATTGGAAAAGAATAGGTTTCTCAGAGGTACCAAGCTTACATGAAAAAATAAAATATATATAGATGAATGAAAATTTTCATATCAAAGTTGGACACAGGAACCCAGAAGAAAGGAAAGAGTCCTGAGAACAAAGAAGTCAGTGATCTACTTGTTCTCATAGTCAGATGTCCCACAAATATTACTAAGCTAATAGCTATAATATATATGCAGAAGACCTAGTATAGACCCAAGAATGCCCTATACTTCCTCCTTCAGTCTCTGTGAGCTCATATATGCTTTGCTTAGTTGATTCAGAGGGCCTTGTTATCCTAAGTGTCCTCCATCCCCTCTGGCTCTTACACTCTTTCTGCCTCCTCTTCTGTAGAATTCCTTGAATTCTGAGGGGAGGGATTTGATTTATACCTCCAAATGAGACTCTTTCCCTACATATTGTCTAGCTGGGGATCTCTACATCTGTTACTATCAGCTTCCCGAGAAAAATCACGGAATGAGAGACTGATCTATATTCTGAGTATATAAGAATATCAATAGAAATCATTTTATTAATTTTTAGGTCAGTAGTGTTTGGTTTTATCTTAGGTCTCTAAGCTATCTAGTCTCTAGCTATTGATTATCTAAGTACTGTGTGATGTCATTTTCTTCTTCTATAGTTGGCCTTAGGTTAAATCAGACATTGGTTGGCTGCTCTCACAAGTTTTGTGCCAACATTGCCCTAGTATATTTTGTGGCAGGTCAGATTTTAAGTCAAAGGGTTTGTGGCTAGGTTGATGTCCATGTTTCTCTTTCAGGAGCTGACAGAACATTTTTCCTACAGCATTCCTTTGTGAAACAAAGAGACTAGAACTTACGCCTGAAGATTCTATGCAAGGAGAAGTTTGACAATGAATTGTATGTATGTTGTTATCAGCAACAGGGCCCCGCTGTTAATGTGCAGAAAGCAACCATTTGTGTTAGTGTCATCGTGGATTGTTTGGGGGAATTCTATGGGACCTCATTCACCAAAAACTCAATGAATACAACCCAGATTCTTCACTGAAAATCTTGCCTGGCTACATGATGTTGACAATTGAGACTTTGTATTCTCTATTACCAGGACTCCTCAGGAGACCCCCCCCCCCAGATCTCAGGAAGTTTGCACTGAACTAGTTTTCACATCACACCATAAATGCCTCACAGTTCAAGCTGTCTCTCCTTGCACTATCTCCCTCTCTCCATCTCCCTTCCTCCACCTGGTTCACAGAACCAGTTCCCACCTACTCTCAGTCTGTCCTTAAAATTCTGCTTTAAATTTCCCTCGCAGGGAGATTCCTACATTCCCAAGAGACCCACCCCTTGATTGTAGTCTAGTTATCATTTATTTAATGGCTAATATCCACTTATAAGTAAATACATATGATATTTGTCTTTCTTGGTCTGAGTTACATCACTCAGGATGATTTTTTTTTTTTACTTACATCCATTTGTCTATAGATTTCTGGTGGCATTTTTAACAGCTGAGTAATATTCCATTTTGTAAATGTACCATATTTTCTTTATCATTCTTCTGCTGAGGAACATCTAGTTGTTTCCAATTTTTGGCTATTATGAATAAAGCAAAAATGAAATACTGTTCAGCAAGTATCCTCATGGTTGACAGGGTATATGTCCAAAAGTGGTATAGCTTGGATTTGAGGTAGATCAATTCCCAATTTCTGAGGAACCATACTGATTTCCATAGTGGCTATACAAGTTTTTACTCCCATCAGAAATGGAGGAGTGTTCCCCTTGCTCTGCATCCTCCTCACCAGCATGAGATATCACTTGTGGTTTTGATCCTAGCCATTCTGAAATGTGCAAGATGGAATCTCAAAGTAGTTTTGATTTGCATTTCCCTGCTAGCTAAGGACATTTGTTGAAATGATTAATTAAGTTATTACCTGTTGGAGAAAGGTCTTGTACCACCCTTTCTATGGCTCTAATTGGATAATAAATGCTCACCATTTAGCTGGGTAGAGAGAGAGTAGGAATGTGGGACTTCCTGAAAGGAAGAAAAGAAACCTGGGAACATACAGAGGAAGCTATCTTCCAGCCAGGACTCACAAGCAGAAGGATGTCTGGATGTGAGCTCTGAAGGTATAGCAAGCCACATAGTAGATTGACAATAGTTGATTGGGTTAACTTAGATTATTTAATTGAGAATCAGCTATGGCCTAAGTGCTGAAACATTAAAAGATCTTGTTTTATTTAATTATTGGGAAAAAAAGCCGCCATTGGTCCCAGGGACCTTATCACAAGGACAGTTCAGGATGCCAGCTAAGGTGAGCTAGGCCTGCTGGCCTCCCACCAGGCGCTCCTGGCTGCTTCACCAGCCTAATATATCAGTTTATAATTATTAATAAATATATTTTTTAGCTAAGTTCAGTTTCAATTACCAATATTTACATTATAGTTCATTGGTCAGTGGTGCTAATCTTTAACCTGTCATAATAAGTGATCACACTGAGACACCAGAGGGATCATAACAAGCCTTAGGCTGGATAGTGAAATCTGAGTTAGCTTTTAATGCTATTAACCAAATAAAATGTCAATATATACATATTTAACCTAGGCTGTTTTTCTCCACACTATGCTGATGTTCTAGGCCACATGCAGATATGATTCTTCTACCTTAACCCATGGAATGTCCACCTTCTTCCTCCTGCCTGGTTTCTCCTTCCCTTCAACCTCTCTGCTCCCAAAGCCTATGCAACTTAGCCTCGCCTACCTCTCCCTCTGCCAAATCCAGGCTCCAGATTTTATTAAAGCCAATCAGAAACAATGATTAGCGGGCAAAGTAACAGCATTACTTGGTATACCTCATTCAGCATTCAAGCATCTGAGAGCAATTAATTAACATTTAGAATACATAACAGATCACCATATCAGATGTTAAGAATTTCTTTCAGTGTTTCTCAGTCATTTGAAATTCCTCTATTCACAATTTTCTGTTTATATCTGCTTCCCATTTTTGATTTTATTAGTAAGTTTTTTATGATGGCTAGTTAATTGATTATATATTTTGGATATTAGTGTCTATAGTATGTAGAGTTACTTTAAAAAATTTCACATTCTCTAGGCTGACATGTTGTGTGATTGACAGTGTTTCCAGTTTCTTGTGGTCCCATTTATTAGTTGCTGATTTTAATCCCTATGCTATTGCTATTCTGTCCAGAATGTTATCTCCTTTGCCAGTGTGTTCAAGTCTGTTCACTTCCTTTTCTATCAAGTTCAATGTATCTGGTTTTATGTTGAGGTCTTTGATCCACTTGGACTTGATTTTTATGTAGAACAATGAATATGGATATATTTGCATTCTTCTACATGCAGACATCCCAATAGCTTAGCACCATTTGTTGAAAATTCTGTCTTTTTCCTCATCTATTGGGCCATCTCTTCATCACTGAGATGAAGCCTACTTGATTGTGATGGATGATATTTTTGATGTGCTCTTGGATTAAATTTGAACTATTTCATCGAATATTTTCACAAATATGTTCTTAAGGGAAATTGGTCTATAATTCTCTTTGTTGAGTCTTCATGTAATTTGGTTATCAGGGTTACTGTGGCCTCACAAAATATTTTGGGCAATGTTCCTTCAGTTGTTTTTTTGTGGAGTAATTTGATGATTATTGGCATTAATACTTTTTGAATGGACTTAAAAGTCTTTGCTAAAACTTTCTGATCGTGGGATTTTTTTGGTTGGGAAAATTTAAGGATTGGTTCTATTTTACTAGAGGTTATAGGTCTATTGAAAAGGTTTATCTGACCTTGATTTAACTTTACGAAGTGGTACCTATTGAGAAAATTATCCATTTGTTTTGGATGTTAGAATTTCATGGTGGACAGGTTTTTAAACTATGTCCTTATGACTCTCTGCATTTCCTCAGTGTCTGTTAAACCCCCTTTTCATTTCTGACTTGTTAGTTTGGACATTTTCCTTTCTATCTTTTAATAAGTTTGGATAGGGGTTTGTCTAACCTTCTTTGTGTCTCAAAGAACCAACTCTTTTTTTCATTTGTACTGTACTCTTTGTTTCTATTTTATTGATTTCAGCCCTCAGTTTTATTATTTCTTCCCTTGGGTATGCATGCTTCTTTATTTCTAGATTTTTCAGGTGTGCTGTAAAGTGCTAGTTTGAAATTTCTTCATGTTTTTTTTTAATGTAGGTGCTTGGGGCTATCAGCTTTCCTCTAAGTACCATTATTATTGTGTCCCCTAAGTTTGGATATGTTTTGCATTTTTTTACATTGAATCCTGGGGGTAGAGTGTGGGAGGGCAGGACTGGAAGGGGTTGGAAGAGGGTACTATGATGGAGATGTAACCTGAAGTAGGAAATAAACAGTAAAAAAGGAGAAATCCTTTAAGTTCTTTCTTTATTTCTGCCTTGACACAGTCATCATGCAGAAAGGAGTTGTTCATTTTCTATGCATTTGTAGGTTATATGTTGCTTCTGTTGTTGATGATGTCATTTTTAATTGGTGAGGATGTAGGAAGTTATTTCAATTTTCTTGTATATGTTGAGACTTGCTTTATAACTAAGTATGTGGTCAATTTTGGAAAATGTTTCATGAGCTATAGATTAGAAAGTATATTCTTTTTTGTTTGAGTTAAATGTTACATGAATACCTGCTAAGCTTCTTTTGTTTATACCATCTGATAGCTAAATTATTTCTCTGTTTAATTTTTGTCTGAATGACCTGTTCATTGGTAAAAGAAGGATATTGAAATCTCCCATTATCAATGTATGAGGATTAGTATACGATTTAACTTGTGGTATTGTTTCTTTTACAAATTTGGGTGTCCTTGTGTTGGGTAATAAATATTAAGAATTGAAATGTTCCCTTGGTGTATTTTTCTTTGATATGTATGTAGTGTCCTTTCCCATATCTTTTGATTAGTTTTGATTTGAAGTCTAATTTTTATATTAAAATATCTACATAAGCTTTTTTTAAGTCAATTTGCTTGTTATAACTTTTTGTTGCCTTTTATCCTAAGGTAATATCTTTCCTTGGTGTTGAATTGTATTTCATAGCTTCACCAGAAGGATCAATCCTATTTTTGAATTCATTCTGGTAGTTTGTGTCTGTTTTTAGTATATTGAGACTATTGATATTGAGAGATATCAATGATCAAAATTGTTGATTGCTGTTATTTTGTTTGTAACTTTGTGATTGTTGTTGTTGATGGTGGTGGTGGTGATGAGGGTGGTGTACGTGTAGATGTGTCTCTCCCCTTTTTGATTTTGCTGATGTGAGGTTATTTACTCCCTTTGTTTTCAATAGTGTAGTTAACTTCCTTGGGCTGGAGCTTTCTTCTAGCATCTTCTGTCTGGTAGGATTTATAGATAGATATTAAAATTGAGGGTATAATGATATATCTTGTTTTCTCCATCTATGGTGATGGAAAGTTTTGCTGGGTAGAGTAGTCTAAGTTGACATCTGTGGTCTCTTAGGGTTTGAAGCACATCTCTCCAGGCTCTTCTGGTTTTTAGAGTCTTCATTAAAAAGTCAGGCATAATTCTAATAGATACTCTTTGATAAGGTACTTTGTCTTTTTCCCTAGCAGCTTTAATATTCTTTCTTAATGTATGGTTAATGTTTCATTTATTCTGTGAGAGGAGACTTACTCTTCCGGTCCAATCTATTTGGGGTTCTCTATGCTTTTTGTACTTTCATCAGCATCTCCTTCTTTGGTTTGGAAATTTTTCTTCTATGATTTTTTAAAGTAAAATTTTAAAAGTACAAAATTTTCTGGGACTTTTTGCTGGAATTTTTCTCCTCCTCTATTCCTAATATTCTTGAGTTGGTTCTTTACATAGTATCTCATATTTCCTGGATATTTTATATCAGGAATTTCTTAGATTCTGCATTTTCTTTAACCCATGTATCTATTTCTTCTATGTTAACTTAAACACCAGTGACTCTCTCTTCCATTTCTTGTTTTATCTTGGGGAAGGTTTCCTTTGTAGTTCCATCTTGAATTCTTAAATTTTTCACTTCCAGATTTCCATGAGTTTGTGTTTTCTTTATTGATTCTTTTATCCATTTTCAGGTCTTAAACTGGTCTAATCATTTACTTCAACTGTTTATTTGTATGTTTTCTATAAGGGATTTATTTATTTCCTCGGTGGTTTCTTGGATTTATTTAAGAGATCTATTTCCTCTTTAAGGACCTCTATCATAGTTTTGGTTTTTGAATTTTTGAGACACAGTTTTTCTGCACTACTTTAGCTGTCCTGGAACTTGCTCTGTAGATAAGGTTGGCATCAAACTCATAGAGGTCTGCCTGCTTCTGCCTCTTGAGTTCTGGCATTACATGTATGTGCCACCATTGCCAAGTTCAGGCTATGTTTGTGTGTGTGTGTGTGTGTGTGTGTGTGTGTGTGTAGTTTTCTGCTTTGTTGTTGTTTTTGTTTGCTTGGTTGTTTTGCATACTTTTAATCCCAGCACTTATTTAATCAGGTGTCTGAGTTTGAAGACAGCCTGGTCTATCATTTTCATATAGTTGATTTTAAAGACCTTTCTTGTGCTTCACCCATGTTGGAATAATCAGAACCTGCTGTGGTAGTATAGGTGGACCCTAGCGGAAATATAGTTCCCTGGATGTTACTGATTATGTTCTTATGCTGGTGTCTAAGCATCTAGGTTTGGGCTTATTGTAGGTCAAGGTGCTGATATATAGATTCATCTTTGTTGGGTGTTTGTTAAGTTCCTTGATTTTTCTTTCCTATTTGGCTTTTCAGAGACATGATAGCTCTGTGTTACCTGCCTTACTGTCCTGCTCAGCTAGTGTGTTCCCAGGATATGCCTGCTGGTGTTGCAGGCTGGCTTTCTGGCTGGTGTGACCTGTGCTTTAGCAGTGGGTACCTGATGGATTTGGGGTTAGTTTATCCTCACTATACTCACCAGATTGAATGAAATATATGTATGTTAATGACCATCTGTGCTATAAATTAAACATTTAATATCCAATGTGATTTGACATGTATAAAGTTTAGATTCTTCAGTTAGAGTTAAAAAAATGCTTTTAGTGTCTGTTGTGGTGGCCATAGTGTTGTTTATATTCAGCAAAAAAAAAAAAGAGTCAATAAGAAACAGTTCGCTAAAAATTAAGTATATCCTCATCTTTTGAGTCAACAAAGATATTAGTACTGTGGAACAGGGAGTGACGTTTTCTTATAAACAGAAGTTAATATTCAGTCAAATTTGGTACCTCTGTATAACCAAGCCCCCTGTATCATCACAAAAGTACGTAGAGTCTCCCTTCAGTCTCTTGAACTTAAATGTACTCAATTACTATGTGTTGACATAATTTCTTTTAATGTAGGAATTGTAAGAAAAACACACCTTCATGTGGCAATAATAATTAATATAGTGACGGGTATGGTATAAACCTTTAATCCCAGCACTCAGGAAACAGAGGCAGGCAGATCTCTGTGAGTTCGAGGCCAACGTGGTCTACAAAGTGAATCCAGGACAGCCATGAATATACAGAGAAACCCTGTCTCAAAAAAAAAATCTAAAAAATAAAAATAAAATATAAAGAATTAATGTAGTGATTTTTTTCCCACTGAGCATACTTGGAATCAGAAATGGTGACATGAGGGAATCAATGACAGTCAAAACTCATCAACAGACAAACAGGATAGCAGTTTCACTGTTGAAAGAATATCTTCATGGTTATCACTTTTTTAAAGTGAAAAATTAGTAATGAGATTAAAGTTGAAAAAAATTATTTGGCTCAGACTCTTGTGCAATGAGAGTAAACATGTTAATTCTTTTTTTAATAATTTATTTTTTATTTCTTCAAGTTACATCTCAATCACAATCCCCTCCCTACTGCCCCCTCCAGTCCCACCCTTCCACCCTCCTCCCCCTCCACCCCCCATCCTCTTCCCTTTTTTTTTTTTTTTTTTTACTTTAAGGTATTTCTTTTTTCCCCCCAACAGCTCTCCCTTTCAGTCCAAAAAATGGTTCTTTTTCTTATAACTATAAATACAATACAAAACAGCAGAAATAAATAGGCCACAATTATAAGAGTTATATGGCTTAGCATACATTCCCATTGTCCAGTCCATATGTATTTGGCACCTGACTTTAACATTCTACTATCTAGCCATCTCCATGTGTTTAAAGTTCTATATCTAACTCAGATTTCATACTAACTTGCATCACAATTTTAAAAATATCTTCTTAGATCCAGAACACCCTCTTAGTTAAATTTTGAGTTGTTTAGGAACATGTTAATTCTTGACAAGCTGTAAACGAAGGATGAAAACCCTTTGGTTGTTGTTAAATCTGGACCTCTTTCAAATCTGGAACACAAATTTATACACTTTCAGAAATTCATATCTTGTTAAAGTGGGAGAAGGGCACTAAGCCACTATTGAGAACATTGTCCTTCGGTATGGTTAGTAGACCATCCCCTGACTGACTTCCATGACATGGAAGACTGTGAGAATGTTCTGCTTTCCCATCTGCTCCCTTGAGTTATCAAGAGCACGACTGACTCCACACATTTGAGCATAAAAAGCCCATCCACACCCACATCAAATGATCCCATGTGACTTAACATTGGTGCCACCACAAAGTAAAGGAGAAGTGTAGAGAAAATGTCATTATGTACTATGTACTATGTAGTTAATTAAGTAATGTGCACATACATGGAGAGTATGTCTCTTATACTCTTATACAACCTAATTATCATAAAATTGAAACTAAAAGTAGTTCCTAATAACCAATTTCTTCTCTCCACTCGCTTTTCCTCTCTCTTTAGTTTTCTCTAAATGAAGTCTGCATTTTTGAGGGTCACTTTCTCAGCTTCCTAACACATTTTGCTTTTTCTTCCTTTTCTAAATAAATCTTCTGCTTTCTGGTCTGATGTTGTATCTGTATATAATGTCATTACTGATAAAGCAAAGGTGTTGACAGAAAGGGTGTGCCCTCTAGTTGTACATACAATACAATAAGAATACTTTAACAAAGTTTTCATAAGTCAA
>CAJQZJ010036242.1:0-12516 GCA_907164525.1 Lophiomys imhausi
CATTTTCCTTCAACTATCTGTTAGTCAATAAACAATGACAGATCTCATCTCCTTATATTTGCCAAATAGAATTTTCATATGCTTCATTGTGAATGCATGAATGTCAAACAAGATCTTTCTTTTCAAGAAATGATGTGTAATGTTCTCTACTACAATGTAATTCCTATTTCTTTTAATTACATGGAGTTTTTAGTCAATTAAAACACAAATGAAGAAAGACCCAGTTTAGTTCAGATCTTTGTTACACAATTTACAAAAAGTAATCGATCTATGTGAATCTTTTTGAAAGACATTTTACATTACCATGTAGAATATTAATATTGTACTTATTAATGGAGGCATCATGTAGTGCTTTTAGACATGTGGACACTGTGTAATAGTTAATTCAATTTAAACATATGGATCACACAACTTCAAATGGGGAATCCTCTTATTATAAGTAGTATGAACGGGGGGAATCAACAGACTTCTAAGCTCTCAACTCAACTCTATGGGGTGCTCTTTTAACTTGCTGAACAAGTCACACATTTTCTATGCCTGACTTAACAATGGCAAATACCTTGCCTGTGTTCAAATAAAATCTAGGGCTTGAAGGCAAGGGATGAGAAAATCAGTGATTGATTTACCACATTGACTGCCAACCCAGTAGCAAGGGAAAAGGTCTTTGAGAGAGCTAGCCATCTCACCACTGCTGCAGATGAGCGCTGCATGCCATTTTAGCACTTCATTATCAGTAGTAATAAAGGCAAATGGCATCAATGGAACATCCCATTTTTATAGAGAAGTCAGAAATATGCTTTAATGAAATGTTCAAAGGTAAGTCAAGTTTAATTTACTCATCCTCTTGTTCCTTGAAGCAACACTGGAACTCATACAGTGATCTGCTTTCTTCTTGAAAAGATAATAAATTAATTTTCAGAACATGTATAGTAATTTAGAAACCAAACAGTTCCAAGTTGAAGAAAGAATTCAGAAAATTTTAAGCAGCTTAACATTTAAGGGCAATGAATCTGGATTTGATAACATTCACATAATTGTTTGGATGAGTAATTACAATAGAAACTCATTGTGTATTTGAATATACACAAACTATATATATGTGTGTATTAAATGAAGATTAACTGACAGTGATTTAATTGATATCTCCCACTGAAAACACTTCCATAAAATTAAATGGGTGTAAAGAAATAAAGCCCATAACAAAAACAAACCAAACCAAATATAAAGGTCTTCTTAGTCAAGTGGAATAGTAATATTGATGGTAATAAATGGTCAAATGAATTGAGTTTATTATAGATGGAAGACCAGATTTAACTTTTGATTGAGAAAGTTAAATTTAAAAAAAAAACCTGTGGTAGAAGGAAACAAAACTGTTTTCTTCCCTTTTCCTTAGAATAAAATAAAAACAAACAAAAATTTAAAAAATGAAATTACCAATAGTTACGATCCATTTCACAGTCATGACCCTAGAGCAGTATAATCTCTCCTATTATTTTTGGTTATTTCCACGTGCAGAAACTATTTTGATTGACTTGAGCAGTCAAAGCAGATCATTGATTTTCTTTGCAAAGCTCATCCTTCACTGCAGTTTCCTTGGACCTCTGCTGCTGGTACTGTTTTGAAGCAAGTACAAAGGAGAAACAAGGAGGTAGAAGCAACCGTCTATAGTATAAGTGGACTATATAATTTAGTGAGTCATACAGATCATCCCTTTGACTTAAAAAAAGAAAAAAAAACTGAATGCTTGAAACCTGATTATCTTTAGAAGTCCAGCACAATGCTATACCAACTTTCTTTCAACAATTTGTGTTTATCTCACCACACCTACATTTGGACTGAGGATAACTTGCAGTCCAATGTTTGTTTTCTTGATACTGACCTTAATTATTTAACATCTCAGTCAAGAACTAGAAAACAACTACCTTTCAAGGATTGCTCTATTTCTGTGACTTTCTTCTATTTCTTCAATCATATTGCGTTCATAGTAAAATTATAAGAAAATAACAAGCTCTTAGTTATTGAATATTGTGCTCATAGTAGTATATACTTAAACTACTAAAGTATATATAACTCAATAGAAGGAAATTTACTAGTCAAGTAAATTACTGTACTGTCACAAGCTCTGGGTTAATTTTCCAAAATTTATATTGATACAAATTTTACAATAGAATTAGGATCCTAAGACATATAATATTATATTTCTCAGCCTTTTGGTCTAATTTACTTGTAAAGATTGTAAACAATGGTTAGGTATTTGGTTTCAGTTTTTAAGCTGAGGTAATTACAAATGTAGCAGGCTCAAAATTTGAAGAGGATAATCTTTGGAAATGAACTAACTTGAAGACATCTTAAAGTATGCATAGAAGGCAATCACAATGTATAAAACAAGTTCGGGATAATCTAAGAGGAAGGAACCTGAATAAAAGTTCCTCACTCCTGTCAGAACAGGTGCTCTTACAAATGTATTCTGAATTTCACAAATTGCTTCCACAGACACTTGTTAAAAGCAAGAACACAATTTTGTACCTGAAAATTACAATGAGAAAATTTAATTTCCTAATAGAAATGGCAGTCAAGACTTGTTGCTGAGTATGAAAGTGTTAAAAATTAAAAGGAAGGGGGAAGGAGAAAAGAAAAATAAGTAAAATGTTCAGGAGAACACCAGAGATAATTATTTGTGTTCTTCCAACACCCTAAATCTCAATTTAAAAAAATGTAGATAAGTGTCATTCCTTGTAGTTTACATTAAAATGAGGACATGTTAATATCACTGAGTTTCACATGGTGCATGTTTAAAATTTGGATTCTCCTTTTTCCATGCCCTCGAATGTCTAAAAAGAACTTAAGATGAAATTTTAATCCTATGTTAAATTATAGTTTATTCCCTTGGTACTTTTAAAATGCAACTCTTCTTTAAAATGATCTCTTCTGTAGTGACATATACACAGTAGTAAGAGCAGTAAATAACAATGCCTAGGGGATCATTAGTCTTATAGAAGATAAAATCTCAAACCTAATTTCAAATGTCTTTCAGTAACCAACACATGCAAGGTTTTAAAACAGAATAAGTCTTTTTAATAGAGTTCATTTTCTTTCATTACTTCTTTGGAAAACCTCTCTTGGGAGTTTATAGAGATACAAGGAACACTAAGGATTATGATAAGTTTAATTTCACTCTATGTATTTATTCATTCATTTATTTTATTAGAATTAGATCCTTTTCTAATAAGACATATCCTTGTTATAGTTTCCCTTCTTCCCACTTGTCCCAGTTCTTTTCAGCTCCACTCCCCTCTAGATCTTCTCCCTTTCTGTCTTTCATTGGAAAAGAATAGGTTTCTCAGAGGTACCAAGCTTACATGAAAAAATAAAATATATATAGATGAATGAAAATTTTCATATCAAAGTTGGACACAGGAACCCAGAAGAAAGGAAAGAGTCCTGAGAACAAAGAAGTCAGTGATCTACTTGTTCTCATAGTCAGATGTCCCACAAATATTACTAAGCTAATAGCTATAATATATATGCAGAAGACCTAGTATAGACCCAAGAATGCCCTATACTTCCTCCTTCAGTCTCTGTGAGCTCATATATGCTTTGCTTAGTTGATTCAGAGGGCCTTGTTATCCTAAGTGTCCTCCATCCCCTCTGGCTCTTACACTCTTTCTGCCTCCTCTTCTGTAGAATTCCTTGAATTCTGAGGGGAGGGATTTGATTTATACCTCCAAATGAGACTCTTTCCCTACATATTGTCTAGCTGGGGATCTCTACATCTGTTACTATCAGCTTCCCGAGAAAAATCACGGAATGAGAGACTGATCTATATTCTGAGTATATAAGAATATCAATAGAAATCATTTTATTAATTTTTAGGTCAGTAGTGTTTGGTTTTATCTTAGGTCTCTAAGCTATCTAGTCTCTAGCTATTGATTATCTAAGTACTGTGTGATGTCATTTTCTTCTTCTATAGTTGGCCTTAGGTTAAATCAGACATTGGTTGGCTGCTCTCACAAGTTTTGTGCCAACATTGCCCTAGTATATTTTGTGGCAGGTCAGATTTTAAGTCAAAGGGTTTGTGGCTAGGTTGATGTCCATGTTTCTCTTTCAGGAGCTGACAGAACATTTTTCCTACAGCATTCCTTTGTGAAACAAAGAGACTAGAACTTACGCCTGAAGATTCTATGCAAGGAGAAGTTTGACAATGAATTGTATGTATGTTGTTATCAGCAACAGGGCCCCGCTGTTAATGTGCAGAAAGCAACCATTTGTGTTAGTGTCATCGTGGATTGTTTGGGGGAATTCTATGGGACCTCATTCACCAAAAACTCAATGAATACAACCCAGATTCTTCACTGAAAATCTTGCCTGGCTACATGATGTTGACAATTGAGACTTTGTATTCTCTATTACCAGGACTCCTCAGGAGACCCCCCCCCCCAGATCTCAGGAAGTTTGCACTGAACTAGTTTTCACATCACACCATAAATGCCTCACAGTTCAAGCTGTCTCTCCTTGCACTATCTCCCTCTCTCCATCTCCCTTCCTCCACCTGGTTCACAGAACCAGTTCCCACCTACTCTCAGTCTGTCCTTAAAATTCTGCTTTAAATTTCCCTCGCAGGGAGATTCCTACATTCCCAAGAGACCCACCCCTTGATTGTAGTCTAGTTATCATTTATTTAATGGCTAATATCCACTTATAAGTAAATACATATGATATTTGTCTTTCTTGGTCTGAGTTACATCACTCAGGATGATTTTTTTTTTTTACTTACATCCATTTGTCTATAGATTTCTGGTGGCATTTTTAACAGCTGAGTAATATTCCATTTTGTAAATGTACCATATTTTCTTTATCATTCTTCTGCTGAGGAACATCTAGTTGTTTCCAATTTTTGGCTATTATGAATAAAGCAAAAATGAAATACTGTTCAGCAAGTATCCTCATGGTTGACAGGGTATATGTCCAAAAGTGGTATAGCTTGGATTTGAGGTAGATCAATTCCCAATTTCTGAGGAACCATACTGATTTCCATAGTGGCTATACAAGTTTTTACTTCCATCAGAAATGGAGGAGTGTTCCTCTTGCTCTGCATCCTCCTCACCAGCATGAGATATCACTTGTGGTTTTGATCCTAGCCATTCTGAAATGTGCAAGATGGAATCTCAAAGTAGTTTTGATTTGCATTTCCCTGCTAGCTAAGGACATTTGTTGAAATGATTAATTAAGTTATTACCTGTTGGAGAAAGGTCTTGTACCACCCTTTCTATGGCTCTACTTGGATAATAAATGCTCACCATTTAGCTGGGTAGAGAGAGAGTAGGAATGTGGGACTTCCTGAAAGGAAGAAAAGAAACCTGGGAACATACAGAGGAAGCTATCTTCCAACCAGGACTCACAAGCAGAAGGATGTCTGGATGTGAGCTCTGAAGGTATAGCAAGCCACATAGTAGGTTGACAATAGTTGATTGGGTTAACTTAGATTATTTAATTGAGAATCAGCTATGGCCTAAGTGCTGAAACATTAAAAGATCTTGTTTTATTTAATTATTGGGAAAAAAAGCCGCCATTGGTCCCGGGGACCTTATCACCAGGACAGTTCAGGATGCCAGCTAAGGTGAGCTAGGCCTGCTGGCCTCCCACCAGGCGCTCCTGGCTGCTTCACCAGCCTAATATATCAGTTTATAATTATTAATAAATATATTTTTTAGCTAAGTTCAGTTTCAATTACCAATATTTACGTTATAGTTCATTGGTCAGTGGTGCTAATCTTTAACCTGTCATAATAAGTAATCACACTGAGACACCAGAGGGATCATAACAAGCCTTAGGCTGGATAGTGAAATCTGAGTTAGCTTTTAATGCTATTAACCAAATAAAATGTCAATATATACATATTTAACCTAGGCTGTTTTTCTCCACACTATGCTGATGTTCTAGGCCACATGCAGATATGATTCTTCTACCTTAACCCATGGAATGTCCACCTTCTTCCTCCTGCCTGGTTTCTCCTTCCCTTCAACCTCTCTGCTCCCAAAGCCTATGCAACTTAGCCTCGCCTACCTCTCCCTCTGCCCAATCCAGGCTCCAGATTTTATTAAAGCCAATCAGAAACAATGATTAGCGGGCAAAGTAACAGCATTACTTGGTATACCTCATTCAGCATTCAAGCATCTGAGAGCAATTAATTAACATTTAGAATACATAACAGATCACCATATCAGATGTTAAGAATTTCTTTCAGTGTTTCTCAGTCATTTGAAATTCCTCTATTCACAATTTTCTGTTTATATCTGCTTCCCATTTTTGATTTTATTAGTAAGTTTTTTATGATGGCTAGTTAATTGATTATATATTTTGGATATTAGTGTCTATAGTATGTAGAGTTACTTTAAAAAATTTCACATTCTCTAGGCTGACATGTTGTGTGATTGACAGTGTTTCCAGTTTCTTGTGGTCCCATTTATTAGTTGTTGATTTTAATCCCTATGCTATTGCTATTCTGTCCAGAATGTTATCTCCTTTGCCAGTGTGTTCAAGTCTGTTCACTTCTTTTTCTATCAAGTTTCTATCTGGTTTTATGTTGAGGTCTTTGATCCACTTGGACTTGATTTTTATGTAGAACAAACAATGAATATGGATATATTTGCATTCTTCTACATGCAGACATCCCAATAGCTTAGCACCATTTGTTGAAAATTCTGTCTTTTTCCTCGTCTATTGGGCCATCTCTTCATCACTGAGATGAAGCCTACTTGATTGTGATGGATGATATTTTTGATGTGCTCTTGGATTAAATTTGTACTATTTCATCAAATGTTTTCACAAATATGTTCATAAGGGAAATTGGTCTATAATTCTCTTTGTTGTGTCTTCATGTAATTTTGTTATCAGGGTTACTGTGGCCTCACAAAATATTTTGGGCAATGTTCCTTCAGTTGGTTTTTTGTGGAGTAATTTGATGATTATTGGCATTAACACTTTTTGAATGGACTTAAAAGTCTTTGCTAAAACTTTCTGATCGTGGGATTTTTTTGGTTGGGAAAATTTAAGGATTGGTTCTATTTTACTAGCGGTTATAGGTCTATTGAAAAGGTTTAACTGACCTTGATTTAACTTTACGAAGTGGTACCTATTGAGAAAATTATCCATTTGTTTTGGATGTTAGAATTTCATGGTGGACAGGTTTTTAAACTATGTCCTTATGACTCTCTGCATTTCCTCAGTGTCTGTTAAACCCCCTTTTCATTTCTGACTTGTTAGTTTGGACATTTTCCTTTCTATCTTTTAATAAGTTTGGATAGGGGTTTGTCTAACCTTCTTTGTGTCTCAAAGAACCAACTCTTTTTTTCATTTGTACTGTACTCTTTGTTTCTATTTTATTGATTTCAGCCCTCAGTTTTATTATTTCTTCCCTTGGGTATGCATGCTTCTTTATTTCTAGATTTTTCAGGTGTGCTGTAAAGTGCTAGTTTGAAATTTCTTCATGTTTTTTTTTAATGTAGGTGCTTGGGGCTATCAGCTTTCCTCTAAGTACCATTATTATTGTGTCCCCTAAGTTTGGATATGTTTTGCATTTTTTTACATTGAATCCTGGGGGTAGAGTGTGGGAGGGCAGGACTGGAAGGGGTTGGAAGAGGGTACTATGATGGAGATGTAACCTGAAGTAGGAAATAAACAGTAAAAAAGGAGAAATCCTTTAAGTTCTTTCTTTATTTCTGCCTTGACACAGTCATCATGCAGAAAGGAGTTGTTCATTTTCTATGCATTTGTAGGTTATACATTGTTTCTGTTGCTGATGATGTCATTTTTAATTGGTGAGGATGCAGGAAGTTATTTCAATTTTTTGCATATGTTGAGACTTGCTTTATAACTAAGTATGTGGTCAATTTTGGAAAATGTTTCATGAGCTATAGATTAGAAAGTATATTCTTTTTTATGCTTTTAGGTGAATCACTATGATAACGTCAGGGTTTTCATATATGCCCGGGCAGATCTCAATGTAGATGGCTGTGAGCCACCATGTGGTTGCTGGGAATTGAACTCAGGACCTTGGGAAGAACAGCCAGTGCTCTTAACCTCTGAGCCACCACTCCAGCCCTGTATATTCTTTTTTGTTTGAGTTAAATGTTACATAAATACCTGCTAGGCTTCCTTTGTTTATACCATCTGATAGCTAAATTATTTCTCTGTTTAATTTTTGTCTGAATGACCTGTTCATTGGTAAAAGAAGGATATTGAAATCTCCCATTATCAATGTATGAGGATTAGTATACTATTTAACTTGTGGTATTGTTTCTTTTACAAATTTGGGTGTCCTTGTGTTGGGTAATAAATATTAAGAATTGAAATCTTCCCTTGGTGTATTTTTCTTTGATATGTATGTAGTGTCCTTTCCCATATCTTTTGATTAGTTTTGATTTGAAGTCTAATTTTTATATTAAAATATCTACATAAGCTTTTTTTAAGTCAATTTGCTTGTTATAACTTTTTGTTGCCTTTTATCCTAAGGTAATATCTTTCCTTGGTGTTGAATTGTATTTCATAGCTTCACCAGAAGGATCAATCCTATTTTTGAATTCATTCTGGTAGTTTGTGTCTGTTTTTAGTATATTGAGACTATTGATATTGAGAGATATCAATGATCAAAATTGTTGATTGCTGTTATTTTGTTTGTAACTTTGTGATTGTTGTTGTTGATGGTGGTGGTGGTGATGAGGGTGGTGTACGTGTAGATGTGTCTCTCCCCTTTTTGATTTTGCTGATGTGAGGTTATTTACTCCCTTTGTTTTCAATAGTGTAGTTAACTTCCTTGGGCTGGAGCTTTCTTCTAGTATCTTCTGTCTGGTAGGATTTATAGATAGATATTAAAATTGAGGGTATAATGATATATCTTGTTTTCTCCATCTATGGTGATGGAAAGTTTTGCTGGGTAGAGTAGTCTAAGTTGACATCTGTGGTCTCTTATGGTTTGAAGCACATCTCTCCAGGCTCTTCTGGCTTTTGGAGTGTTCATTAAAAAGTCAGGCATAATTCTAATAGATACTCTTTTATATGTTACTTTCTTTTTTTCCCTAGCAGCTTTAATATTCTTTCTTAATGTATGGTTAATGTTTCATTTATTCTGTGACAGGAGACTTACTCTTCTGGTCCAATCTATTTGGGGTTCTCTATGCTTTTTGTACTTTCATCAGCATCTCCTTCTTTGGTTTGGAAATTTTTCTTCTATGATTTTTTTTAAAGTAAAATTTTGTAAGTACAGAATTTTCTGGGACTTTGAGCTGGAATTGTTCTCCTCCTCTATTCCTACTATTCTTGAGTTGGTTCTTTACATAGTATCCCATATTTCCTGGATATTTTATATCAGGAATTTCTTAGATTCTGCATTTTCTTTAACCCATGTATCCATTTCTTCTATGTTAACTTAAACGCCAGTGACTCTCTCTTCCATTTCTTGTTTTACCTTGGGGAAGGTTTCCTTTGTAGTTCCATCTTGAATTCTTAAATTTTTCACTTCCAGATTTCTATGAGTTTGTGTTTTCTTTATTGATTCTTTTATCCATTTTCAGGGCTTAAACTGGTCTAATCATTTACTTCAACTGTTTATTTGTATGTTTTCTATAAGGGATTTATTTATTTCCTCGGTGGTTTCTTGGATTTATTTAAGAGATCTATTTCCTCTTTAAGGACCTCTATCATAGTTTTGGTTTTTGAATTTTTGAGACACAGTTTTTCTGCACTACTTTAGCTGTCCTGGAACTTGCTCTGTAGATAAGGTTGGCATCAAACTCATAGAGGTCTGCCTGCTTCTGCCTCTTGAGTTCTGGCATTACATGTATGTGCCACCATTGCCAAGTTCAGGCTATGTTTGTGTGTGTGTGTGTGTGTGTGTGTGTGTGTGTGTAGTTTTCTGCTTTGTTGTTGTTTTTGTTTGCTTGGTTGTTTTGCATACTTTTAATCCCAGCACTTATTTAATCAGGTGTCTGAGTTTGAAGACAGCCTGGTCTATCATTTTCATATAGTTGATTTTAAAGACCTTTCTTGTGCTTCACCCATGTTGGAATAATCAGAACCTGCTGTGGTAGTATAGGTGGACCCTAGCGGAAATATAGTTCCCTGGATGTTACTGATTATGTTCTTATGCTGGTGTCTAAGCATCTAGGTTTGGGCTTATTGTAGGTCAAGGTGCTGATATATAGATTCATCTTTGTTGGGTGTTTGTTAAGTTCCTTGATTTTTCTTTCCTATTTGGCTTTTCAGAGACATGATAGCTCTGTGTTACCTGCCTTACTGTCCTGCTCAGCTAGTGTGTTCCCAGGATATGCCTGCTGGTGTTGCAGGCTGGCTTTCTGGCTGGTGTGACCTGTGCTTTAGCAGTGGGTACCTGATGGATTTGGGGTTAGTTTATCCTCACTATACTCACCAGATTGAATGAAATATATGTATGTTAATGACCATCTGTGCTATAAATTAAACATTTAATATCCAATGTGATTTGACATGTATAAAGTTTAGATTCTTCAGTTAGAGTTAAAAAAATGCTTTTAGTGTCTGTTGTGGTGGCCATAGTGTTGTTTATATTCAGCAAAAAAAAAAAAGAGTCAATAAGAAACAGTTCGCTAAAAATTAAGTATATCCTCATCTTTTGAGTCAACAAAGATATTAGTACTGTGGAACAGGGAGTGACGTTTTCTTATAAACAGAAGTTAATATTCAGTCAAATTTGGTACCTCTGTATAACCAAGCCCCCTGTATCATCACAAAAGTACGTAGAGTCTCCCTTCAGTCTCTTGAACTTAAATGTACTCAATTACTATGTGTTGACATAATTTCTTTTAATGTAGGAATTGTAAGAAAAACACACCTTCATGTGGCAATAATAATTAATATAGTGACGGGTATGGTATAAACCTTTAATCCCAGCACTCAGGAAACAGAGGCAGGCAGATCTCTGTGAGTTCGAGGCCAACGTGGTCTACAAAGTGAATCCAGGACAGCCATGAATATACAGAGAAACCCTGTCTCAAAAAAAAAATCTAAAAAATAAAAATAAAATATAAAGAATTAATGTAGTGATTTTTTTCCCACTGAGCATACTTGGAATCAGAAATGGTGACATGAGGGAATCAATGACAGTCAAAACTCATCAACAGACAAACAGGATAGCAGTTTCACTGTTGAAAGAATATCTTCATGGTTATCACTTTTTTAAAGTGAAAAATTAGTAATGAGATTAAAGTTGAAAAAAATTATTTGGCTCAGACTCTTGTGCAATGAGAGTAAACATGTTAATTCTTTTTTTAATAATTTATTTTTTATTTCTTCAAGTTACATCTCAATCACAATCCCCTCCCTACTGCCCCCTCCAGTCCCACCCTTCCACCCTCCTCCCCCTCCACCCCCCATCCTCTTCCCTTTTTTTTTTTTTTTTTTTACTTTAAGGTATTTCTTTTTTCCCCCCAACAGCTCTCCCTTTCAGTCCAAAAAATGGTTCTTTTTCTTATAACTATAAATACAATACAAAACAGCAGAAATAAATAGGCCACAATTATAAGAGTTATATGGCTTAGCATACATTCCCATTGTCCAGTCCATATGTATTTGGCACCTGACTTTAACATTCTACTATCTAGCCATCTCCATGTGTTTAAAGTTCTATATCTAACTCAGATTTCATACTAACTTGCATCACAATTTTAAAAATATCTTCTTAGATCCAGAACACCCTCTTAGTTAAATTTTGAGTTGTTTAGGAACATGTTAATTCTTGACAAGCTGTAAACGAAGGATGAAAACCCTTTGGTTGTTGTTAAATCTGGACCTCTTTCAAATCTGGAACACAAATTTATACACTTTCAGAAATTCATATCTTGTTAAAGTGGGAGAAGGGCACTAAGCCACTATTGAGAACATTGTCCTTCGGTATGGTTAGTAGA
Organism: Lophiomys imhausi; assembly: GCA_907164525.1. Lineage (NCBI taxonomy): Eukaryota > Metazoa > Chordata > Mammalia > Rodentia > Muridae > Lophiomys > Lophiomys imhausi. The sequence continues at coordinate 11,937 of CAJQZJ010036242.1, forward strand.
CCATCCCCTGACTGACTTCCATGACATGGAAGACTGTGAGAATGTTCTGCTTTCCCATCTGCTCCCTTGAGTTATCAAGAGCACGACTGACTCCACACATTTGAGCATAAAAAGCCCATCCACACCCACATCAAATGATCCCATGTGACTTAACATTGGTGCCACCACAAAGTAAAGGAGAAGTGTAGAGAAAATGTCATTATGTACTATGTACTATGTAGTTAATTAAGTAATGTGCACATACATGGAGAGTATGTCTCTTATACTCTTATACAACCTAATTATCATAAAATTGAAACTAAAAGTAGTTCCTAATAACCAATTTCTTCTCTCCACTCGCTTTTCCTCTCTCTTTAGTTTTCTCTAAATGAAGTCTGCATTTTTGAGGGTCACTTTCTCAGCTTCCTAACACATTTTGCTTTTTCTTCCTTTTCTAAATAAATCTTCTGCTTTCTGGTCTGATGTTGTATCTGTATATAATGTCATTACTGATAAAGCAAAGGTGTTGACAGAAAGGGTGTGCCCTCTCTATGTACATACAATACAATAAGAATACTTTAACAAAGTTTTCATAAGTCAA
>CAJQZJ010036247.1:0-41862 GCA_907164525.1 Lophiomys imhausi
TCAGTGTGAGGGATGCAGTGGGATGGAGAGGTGGGGAGAGTACCTGGCCCATCAGTGTGAAGGATGCAGCCGGATGGAGAGGTGGGGCCCAGGAAGATCCTCAGGATAACCCCAGAGTCATCATCTTGACAGAGGTCCCAGAAGTGATCTGAATGTTTACCCTGTGTCATCTGATCATTTCTTAAATTTTGTTGATCTCCCTTTCAAGGATAAATAGATTTGCAGCCTTTTTAGGAAAAAATAACATTTGCCACAATGAATTACTTTAGACTACTTTGCAAAGGCGGCACTTGCCTGTAATCCCAGCGCAGGAGGATCAGGAGTTCAAGGCTGGCCCAGGCTATGTGAGTGCCTATTTCAATGTAGAAAAAGAAGATAGTGGTCTCAGACTACCTTTTAGCTCTGTAACTATGAGATACTAACATTGAGCTGGTCAAATTATCTTCAGCCAGTATCGAATGCACTCCTCTCTTTCTACACTGCATGCACATGCCAATGGAGGTCTCTGAGCCTTACTTCTCAACCAGAGTCTGATTGTTTATCTTATCTAAGTTTATTTGGCCCTTGGTATTTATTAGTGTTTTGAGAGAATTCTTCTCAAGTGGAAACCCCCAGTTCACATATGCAATGAGTAAATAAATGTTATGCAACTTTTGATTAATGAACCAAAATTTTTTATTAGTTGCTTCTCCAAAGATGGACTACTCATTTTAATGAAAATAATCAGTAAGGTAAGACTGAACAGACTCTTATAGACCAGTGCAAAATAATTTCTTAATAAATTACCAAAAAAAGGTACATGTATATATTGCCCATATCAAATCACCTCATGTTAATTAGGGTTTTACTCACTTGAACCAGAACAGGCTTTCTTAAAAATCTTTTCTCTCTTCTGAAGGAGGAGGTGTTAGTGGCAGATATACAGGGCAACCAGATTGATGGCAACTTTAGTGATGGTGCCCTCGGTGCTTAGCTAGTTAAGAAAATAGGGTTCAAATTCTGTCTTCCTGATGTGTCTACATCTAGCTCAGCTTCAGTCATCAGGTTCAATGACTGTGCCACAAAAATCTGATTTTGGTCATGACTTTGGAATAGAAAAGTGTGCAGGCAAGGAATTTAAGGAGGAAAAATAATTTGTTTGCATGTGTGAGCCTGCATATGGACATGTAGCTGCACATATGTGCGAATGCACATTGGCAGAACTCTGCATTTTCGGTACCAACATCATTTCTGAAGTCATTTTAGCATTATAACATTCTATGAGAGGGAACTTGTGGAAATCTAAATTTTAATTGTGCCCAGGGGACTATGTGTGGAAGTGTTCCGTGCAATTTTGGCTCTAGGGATACTGAGAAAGGATTTTGAATTTGAGGCCACCTTGATCAACATAGCAAGAACTTAAAAAAACAAAACAAACAACCCCCCCCCAAAAAAAAAAAAACAAATATATAATTGACCTTGAGGGTTCTAGTTGATGCTGCTGTTGCCGGAGCCCAGGAGACAATGCATCTCCTGAGAGGCGCCTTGGATGGTCTGTAGTAGCATCTCTTTATTTCGCTTTGTTTCACTTTTAAAGACATCACTTCCTTGTTCTTTATTTAGTGCCAGCCGGCCCTGGCAAAGCTCTGAGAGGTAATTTGTCAGAGGTGCCAGAGGTCTTGACGTCTCTGGAAGACTGTTCACTGTTCACTCTGAATATGAACAGTGGCCTTCTTTCCTTCCTTACAAGCCCACCATGATAACTGCAAGATTTTCACTTGCAAAAATCACAATAGACTGGCACTACTGACACGGCCTCCTCTCTGTGGCGTTCCTTGTCACTCACTCTCTTCTTGTCATTCTAGGATGCCAAACATGTTTCCAGCCAGGAAATAGTGAAGTGCATTAAGTTGCCGTCCCTGAATTTTACACAGTTGCCATTATGTTAATATTTAAGCTCAGATTTTCCCTTTAGCAAACAAACTTCTGTCAGTCTGTTCACAGGGCTCTCGGAATACAAAGGTGAATAGTGCCAGCACCTCTCTGAAAGAAGGAGGCCAGAAGCCTAGGCAGCAGCAAGGGGAGAGTCCTGGTGGAGGGGCCCAAAGTGGAGAGACTGCCCACACACGGCCCAGAGAGGCCCTATGTGTCTGTTTTATTCTGGGGTAGGGCTGACATTGGCTCATCAGATTCAACCAGATCTGGCCACCAAGTCCATGGAGCTTCCTGTGTCCACCTCCTCAGCTCTGAAGGTATAGACACAGCTGCCACACCCTACTTTTTGTGAGTGTTGGAGATCAGACTTAGATCTTTATCCTGTATGACAAGCACTTCACCAGCTGAGCTGTCTCTTTGCCTTCCCCACCCCACCGCCATTTTGAAGCAAAGTCTTATGTAGCCCAGACTGGCCTGAAATTCATCATATATCCAAGGCTGATCTTGAATTCCTTGTACTTCTATTTCTCAATTGCTGGAGCTACAAGCATGTTCCATTCAGGCCCAGCTGCAAGTACCACTTTTTTAAAAATGCATGTTTGTTTGCTTATTTGTTTTGGTTTTGGTTTTGGATTTTTTTTTTTTCAAGACAGGGTTTCTCTGTGTAGCCCTGGCTGTCCTGGTACTCTGTAGACCAGGCTGGCCTTGAACTCACAGAGATCCGCCTGCCTCTGCCTCCTGAGTGCTCGTATTAAAGGTGTGCTCCACCACTGCCCGTCTAAAATTTAAATATTTTATTTGTTAATTATGTATCCAGTGTGTGTGTGTACATGCACACTTGTGGAAGTCAAAGGACAATTTTGTGCAGTCTGTTATCTCCTTCCACCTTTACTCGGGTGCCAGAAATGAACTTAGGTTGCCTGGTTTGCATAGCAAGTGTTTTCCCAACTGAGCCATCACACAGCTGTGAAAGTACTGTTCTCATGTTAGAGCACCCCAAATCACACATGAGCAGTGCTCCCCTTCCAGATCTACCTTGAGGTTTCACACTGAAGGAGCCACCAGTCCTCACTTTGTTCCGCTTTCTGCTGTGCATGCTGTGCTGGTTTTGGTGGTGAGGCCAGCCTGCTTAGTATGCTCAGTGAATCTTAGCCTAACTGCAGAGTAATCCTCCGTGAGGATTATTTTTTCAATACCCTCTTTGCAGTTTCATTTTCTTCCTGTTTATTGAGCACCTGCTGTTTGTCAGCTGCTGTGTGGGGTCCTAACATTGTATGAGGACAAGAAACTGCCATTTTTTTTCAGTCACTCTGACCACAGTTCTCGGACCATTGATCCACTAACATCCTACTTTAGCATAGTTTTACACACACACACACACACACACACACACACACACACACGAGAGAGAGAGAGAGAGAGAGAGAGAGAGAGAGAGAGAGAGAGAGAGAGAATCAGTATCTGCCCTTAGAATAACCCCTAGGTCCCGTGATGATGGCCAGGCAGGCAGCCATCCACATGGAGCACGCCTTCCTGCACAGGCAGCCTCCTCACCCAGCAGCCTGGTTGAAGTCTGAGAGCACCCCAGGGACACCGCCAGTTAAGAAGAAACAAAGGACAGTTTGCATGCAGTAACTTCACCGTGGACCTGCCCACTGTCTGTAGTCTTGAGATAAACAGACCTTGGACTGTGTAGCCAGAAGGACTCTGCTAGAAAAAGAGGAAGCAGAAGGGGGGCTGGGCGGGGGAGTGTCTCAGAGGCAGATGTGTGTTAAGTGTGGAGAAGGTGAGGATTTCTGGGGTGAGTGTGTTCCCCTTCCCTTGCCTCTGTCTGTCTCTCTTTCGCTCTGGGCAGAGTAAATCTGCTCCTCCAGTGTTCGAGAGCAGCAAATGGTTAGGTGCTAAGTGAACCTAGGCTGGGTGTGGCCCCAGGCAGTGGAGACCAAATGATCTCTTAACTGGGGCCTGGAATTCACGATAAGTCCACAAGTATTTGGTGTTTGGGGAATTGTTTTCCTATCTCTGGAGTTTCAGAAGGGCACACAACATTACCATAGCAGTGACTTCAAGATGTCCCCATGAGCTTCACTGACACACATCTACTTACTCAGTTCATGTGCATTTTTCTGTCTGGGTCCTCCTTCCTGCCGCATATTGAGGTCTGGTGGGATGTCGGAATGCCCAGTCAGGGAGCTACTTGCACCCGAGTGGACAAGGCTTGACTCTGGCATGAGGCACATACATATTCTCCGTCTCAGCCTCACTCTGAACTATATGAACCAGGACAAATGCTTTCTGTTGCTCTAAGCATCCTTTTCCTCCTGTACCTAGAGATAACAGCACCAACCTCACAGGGTTGTTTTGTGGACAGAATGAGCTAGGATCATGAAGAACAAGTGCTGTTGCCCGGGGAAAAGTCGGTCCTGTGGTTTGAGTCTGTGACTTTTTACCTGCCTGTGATCTATCTCTGTGTCCTCCATACCTGGCCCACTGCTTGACCCATAGCAGATATTCTTTAAAAACTCCTCCATCAACTTCATTAAGAATTCATGGAGAAACAATAAACTGCATCTATTTTAAGTGTAGAGGTCAGTGGGTTTGGGTATCCTTCACTGCCCCCAGATTCCTTGTGCATGCTTCCTCAACCCACAGCCCCAGGAATCACTGAGTCACTTTCTGTCACAACAATTTGTATGACATGGAATGAGATAAGACACACGGCTCAGCGTCTGGCTGTTTGGACCCCGTATCATGAATTTGAGATCCACACATATTGTCTGTTTCTACAATGGTATAGCTGCTCCCGATTCTTTACTGCTGAGTAGTATTCCATCATGTGGCATACCATATTTTGTTTATCCACTCACCAGTTTATTTCCAGTTTGGGGTGGTTAAGAGTAAAACTTCTGTGAATATTCATATGGAAATCTTTGTGGGGATGTTTTCATTTCTCTGGTAGAAGCCTAGGAGTGGCATGATTGTGTTTAACTGTGTGTCTGTGGTGGTTGGCGGGGAAGGGAGAGAGAGTGCACCAGACACAACCTCAAGTGTTCCTGGGGCACTTTCCACCTTGGTTTTTAAGACAAGGTCTCTCACAAGCCTGAAACTCAATTAGTAGTCTCTACTGGCTGACCAGGGAGTGCCAGAGTTCACCTGTGTCCTCCTCCCCAGCTCCGGGATTAGAAACGTGCCATGTCACCATGTGTGGCCCTCCACATGGGTGAGCACACTGGTGCCCACTCTTGCTCAGCAAACTCTGTTTACCACCTGAGCCCCCAATGCCCAGTGTTTAACCTGAGAGGCAGTTGCTCAGAGTGCTTGTGTGTCTCCCACTCTACCAGAGCCCTTGCAGATGTGTGCTGTCACTGTCTCAGATTTTGAGCATCCTTTATGAGAGTGCAGAGGAGTTTTGTTGAGATTACAAATTACAATTTCTTGATGAGTGATGGTGTTGAGAATCTTTCCATGTGCATATTGACTGTCTGAATACATTCTTTAATGACATGCCCAACTCTTTAGCCCATTTAAAAAAGTTATTAATAGAAGAGGGTGGTTAAAAGTATATTCTAAACCAGGCAGTGTTGGCACACACCTTTAATCCCAGCATTAGGGAGGCAGAGACAAGAGGATCTCTGTGAGTTTGAGGCCAGCCTGGTGTACAGAGGGAGTTATAGGACAGCCAAGGGCACACAGAGAAGCCCTGTCTCAAAACAAGACAAAGCAAGAAGAATATTCTAAATACTTAATCTAGTCTCAATTTAGATTTTAATGCACATAGGTCTTGTGTTTCTAACCTGCCCATAAATCCTTCAAGAGAAAAGGTTGCTTCTACAGGCCTCCATCACAGATCTGCAGCAGTAATGCTCCTAGTGATCTCTTTTTTCTTTTTTTTTTTTTTTTTTTTTTGGTTTTTCAAGACAGGGTTTCTCTGAATATCTCTGGCTGTCCTGGACTTGCTTTGTAGACCAGGCTGGCCTCGAACTCACAAAGATCCGCCTGCCTCTGCCTCCCAAGTGCTGGGATTAAAGGCGTGCGCCACCACCACCCGGCACTCCTAGTGATCTCTTAAGTTGACTTGTTAAAATGCCCTTGAGCAGAATGCCTGGAACTAGAACTGTTTCCCATTCCCCATGTGTTCAGATCTGGGAGTGCCTTCTAGCAGTGTGCTTAGGAGCATCCCTAATCTGGGACTCTCTGACATCCTGTCAGTGCCCCAAAATGTTATTTTCTGGAGCATTTGGGATCTCAGATTTGGAGATTAGGGATACTTAGCCTCTGCACATCAAATGCTACTATGAATAGGCAGAAAATTGTAACAGAATAATCATGATAACTTAGAAAAACTACTAAATCCACTTTTTTAAATGCCATGTGAAGATGTTAAGTTTGGGAGCTGGGTTTTCTTTACTGTCTTGATAGACATTAAGTGTTCTTTTATTTCTGTAGAGGACACTGTAATTATGTAGATACTCTTCCGTTTGTATTGTGGGTCCTCTAACGTGAGAGCAAAGGTTCTGCTATTAAATTTAAAAACAAAATGTGTATAGAAATGGTTTCTATTTCCTTTACAGCCAACTAGGAACCCTTTACTTGTTTTCAAAATCTTGCCTGGAGAACTAAACAGTGGATGCCCCATCATATACAGTTCTGCAGCTGACACCTACCCCTTACTCTGTTCCAATTCTCTCTGATTTGACAGGGATTGCTTGTTCATTTTGTCATGCTAGGCTTGCACTGTTTTCATGCATGGTTACAATCTCCTTGAAGCATATTCCCTCCACACTCCACTGCCCATCCCATCTTACCCTCCCCAGCCCTTTAGTCTTCCATTTTCTCCTGGACCAGCATCAGACTGGCGGTTGGTTCTCAATCTTCAGGTCACAACCCCTTTGGGCAAACTATTTCCAAAAACATTTATGATTTATAATAGTAGCAAAATTACAGTTATGAAGTAGCAACGAAAATAATGTAACGGTTGAGGATCACCCCAACTTGAGGAACTGTATTAAAGGGTCGCAGCATTAGGAAGGTTGAGAACCACTGCTCTAGAAGGTTTGACTTTTGTTTCATGTGATCTGAATACATGTGACTTTTGTCCAAGACTGACTTAATTCACTGAATGCAATTATCTCTGGTTACATCCATTTTCCTGCAAGTGACGTAACATCATTCTTCCTTATAGCTGAAGATAATTCTGTTGTGTATGTAGACATTTTCTTTATCCAGTCTTTTGTAGGTGGACACCTAGGTTGCTTCCACCATTAGCCACTGTGAGTTGCACTAAATCCTGATGGTGCACATGTCTCTGTGACATGCTGACTTAGAGTCTTTAGGGTAAATACTCGGGATTGGTATTTGTAGTTTTCCGGACATCAGCTCACTAAATTGCACAGCCTGGCCTTGAACTTGGTTGTGACTGTCCCTTACCACTCTTAACTAGTTGGACTGCAAGCCTGTGCCACCAGGTCTGGCTTAATTTGGCAGCTTTGGTGTCGGCTCTTTGACTTAGGTCTAAGCCCGGAGGGGGAAACTGCCTCTAGGTGACTCCGGAGACTTAAGGGCAGGGAGTGGTTATCTGCAGATACTGTGAGAGGGTGATCATGGCTCACTTCGGAATCTGCTCACACCCAGTTGCATACCCACATCTCTGTGAAAGTCCAACTATTCTAACACAGAAGTTCACTGTGACAGTCGCAGATGCCCTAGGCCTACGGAGGAGATTTTGTGATTATATTTCCTTAGTCATTTTTCATTTTACTCCCAAACCTTTAAGGCCAGATTTCAGCAGCTTGCTTGAGGACAGCAGTCTCTCACTCTGAGGGTACAGGAGGTGGTTCTCTTTGTTCTAATTGGGACTGGGCCGGCCATAGCCACTAAACAATGAGTGGAGAGTTGCGACATCCTTTTGCTTTAATTGGGTCTACTCTAGGAGAGGAAGCTGAGTATTATCAAACAGGACATCCTGTGATCCCCTAGTTTACTATGGTGCTGACAGCCTTTTATTAAATGCTAGGATGGTCTCCTGTTTCCTTCCCTGTTAAGTAAGGAGCCCAGTGTGGTGATTTCTTTCACTTTGAACCTCCAACAAACAACACACTCCCAGAAAACTACTTCAGGACTCTGGATTGAAAACACCCAAGGCTTTTTATATGGACCAATGATGATTTAACCAACTGCCTTTTTTGTTGCCTTGAAATAATTAACTGAACAACATGGAAAATGAACAGAGATGTTCTTTCTCTTTTTATTTATTTACTTTTTAAAAGATTTGCTTATTTTTTTAATTTGCATTGGAGTTTTGCCTGCATGTATATCTGTGTGAGGATGCCAGATCCACTGCAACTGGGTTGCAGACAGTTGTGAGCTGCCATGTAGGTACTGGGGATTGAACCAGGGTCCTTTGAAAGAGCAGTTCGTTATCTTAACCACTGAGCCATCTCGCCAGCCCTATGATTATTTTTAAAATAAATTTTCGCTCGTGTGTGTGTGTGTGTGTGTGTGTGTGTGTGTGTACATGCATGAGCCATGGCACACGGTATGGAGGTCAGGACAACAAACTTGTAAAGTCAGTTCTCTCTTCCAATTGTGTGTTCCAGAGATCAAACTCAGGCTCAAGGTTGAAAGTCAACATAAAGTTAGGTTTATTAGTAAATGGTTGAATTCAAGACGAATTTTCAAAACATGTTTTAAAATTTCTAAGTCAAATGAATCCTGGGAATGTAGGAACTAGGCCTGGGGACAGGATGTGAATACTTCCAGGTGGCACTTCCTGTGAAGACATGGCAACTCAAAAATTGAGCAACACTTAGCACAGAGCCTCTAGACCTGACTTCACCCTCTCCCTGCCATTCTTCAGCCAGCTCAGTCAGTCATTAATCAGTTGTCATTCTGTCCTTAAGAGTCCCAACGTAGACCCAGTGTGGTGGGTAAGAGCACTTGTGTAAGGTCATAACTCAGAGTGCCCGGTACCCTTGTAAAAACTGAGAGTTGCTCTGCATGGGTGCAGTAAGTAAGTTACTCTCCTCAGGTTCAGGAGAGACCAAGAATCGCCTGCATTAAACCACTGGAGCTATTAGATGTTTTTGTTCGAGCCACTCTCCTTCTATTCTTCCCCAAGCCGAGGGTCTTTCCATGTGCCTGTCATTTTTGTACCTGATCCAGTTTGAATGCGGCGTAGCTCCTACCTGCTCAGGGGCTGTTTTTGCTCTCCCCTCTGAAAATCCTAGTGCTGGCACACCCTTGCCAGGAAAGGTGTAATTCAGACCTTAACTAAAACAAGAGAGGGTTGAGCAAAGAACTACTTCAAGGTGTGTGTGTGTGTGTGTGTGTGTGTGTGTGTGTGTGTGTACTCGTGCAAGAGCGTGTAAATGCTGTAACTTTTGACCTGTAACAAGACGGAAGAGTAAAACAAAGAAATACTTCCCATCTCTCCCTCCCTCTCTTTACCTCTGGTATGGGTGAATTGGTGTTTCTCTAGATAATTCTGCTATAAAAAGGCTGTTATTCTCTTCATTCTATAATGTTAAATGAGTCTATTGATTTAAAAGAAAATGATTTTCTAATATATAAGATGGTATTTGGTGTCCTTAAGAATAGTAAGAAGGCTGGCCTCGAACTCGTGATCCTCCTGCCTCTGCCTCCTTCAGCAAATCCTACCGGCGTGCGCCACCACAACCGGCAAGAATAGTAAGAAGGGGCTGGAGAGATGGCTCAGCGGTTAAGAGCACTGGTTGCTCTTCCAAAGGACCAGAGTTCAAATCCCAGCACCTACATGGCAGTTCACAGCTGTCTGTAATTGCCTGGCATGGTGGCACACACCTTTAATCCCAGCACTCGAGAGGCAGAGGCAGGTGGATCTCTGTGAGTTCAAGGCCAGCTCTGGTCTACAGAGTGAGTTCCAGGATAGCCAGGGTAGCACAGAGAAACCCTGTCTTGAAAAACCAAAAAAAAAAAAAAAAAAACCAAAACACAAAAAACAAACAAAGAATACTGAGAAGTTGGACTGAGATGTAGCTTTAGTGGTAGAGCACTTGTCTGGCATATATACAAGGTCTTTGGTTCGATTCCCAGAACTGCAAAACAAACGGAAATATTCTGTTTACTCTTTCTTGTGAACTTGACCATGAGTTAAAATCACTGGGTATATCAGTGTAGTTGTTTCTAGAGTGGTTTATCTGAGATAAACCGCTTGTATCTGAACGTGAAAAGAACCATCCCATGGCTGGACTCCCAGATTGAATTAAAAAGGGGGAAAGGAAGGAGCTAGCTGAGCACCAGCATTCCTGCATCTAGGCTTCTTCACCGAAGACCCTTCACGACAAACCTTTCCTGAAAGGATGAATAGGTTGGGGGTGGGGAGCTGCTGGGGTTCAACTGGCAAGAGAAATAGCGCTCCCTGGCTTGGGTACCGAACTCTGCAGCTACAGCCCTTTGGTTGAAGTCCTTATCTCAGCTACCAGAGTGAATTTCCACTTGGTGGCATGTTCAAGAGAGATCTGTTTTTTTTTTCATGTATGGGCTGTGGAGTGAGTTTCATAGAGATCATTCAAGGCATGTGGCCCAGGGCAGCTAGAATGTGGCCCAATGCAAAATCATAATCTTACTTAGGAGATTATGGGATTATTATTATTATTATTATTATCATTATCATTATTAACTCGATTGCGCAGTTGTCAGTTTTAAACTTTGTAGATGACAGGGTGCCTGAGAGAAGCCAAGGAGAAGCTGTGTCACTCCAGGTAGGAGCTGAAATGTTCACAGCATTCTGTTCCCTGACTTGAAGTTTTCCCTCTTGATTGAACCTACTTTGGAAAGAATTAAGATGAGATGGGCACAGGAAGGACTCAGGGTAAGAGTCCGTTACTCAATTTGGACTTAAATTTGCTAGGATATCTCTAAATGTTAGCATGCACTTTACCATCTTATTAATAGTCAGTCTTATTGGTATTCATTTCCATTTCAAAATGTTCTCATGTGTTTAAAAATCATTCTTACCCTAACGAAGGTGCAGACATTTGGATAGGCACCAGTCTTTGAGAGTGAGATACCAAGGCTATGTTTTTAAGGATATGTTATTGTAAACACATACTCAAGATACCAATCTAAAGTCTTTTATTAGCTTTGAAAAAGATTGTAAACAGTAATGTCCATTTTTACTAATCTACCACAAAAAGTACGTTGAGAAGCTTGGCTCCAAAGTGCATGCTAACTAGTAATGTAAAATGTGGCAGGTCCTAAAATACTAGCTTAGCTTATGTGTTCCAGCTGCCAGCATTCTCTGCAATAAACTGAGGAAATCTCACCCAAATCTCCACTGTTTGGGCCTTTCTTCATGGAAACATATGTTTAAAAGTCACTGGTTGAAGTCCAGGATGAGGGTTTATTGCCTGCCTGGGCTGCAGAAAGAGTTCGAGGCTGTCCTGGGGAATTTAACTTAGCCCCAGTCCCAAAATAAAATTAGAGGGATGAGAATATTGTAGGACACTCGCCTAGCTTACTCCAGGCCCTGGATTTGCTCCTCCATACAAAGATGAGGATTTGATACAATTACAAAACAACTTTACTAAAGGCTCCAACTGTAACTTCACTTGCAGCCCTTTCTCTTCCTCACTTCTCCAGGCATATGGGGTGGGTGGGGATGGGGGGGTTGCATTGAGCACAGTCATCCTGGTATCACCCCAGCTCCAGATTCCGGCTCTGCTCCTTGATGGCTGTTACATCACAGAACCTGTGACTTTTCCCACATCAGGGCATAAAAGCTTTGTTGGGAGGACAGAATCCATGTTCATGATTTCCTCTTACAGTAGACATGGGTAATGGCTGAATAGTTATATATTATCTCATTCAGTCCCCATGCTTTCCAGGGAAGAAGAGAATGTCTCCTGTGGAGGCAGGCAGGCGACCAAGTTTACCCAAGCAATTGGTTGGTCTGGATCTAGCTCTGGGTCTCTTGGTGCCCTGGGCACCTAGGTCAGAGCCCTCCTGAATCTGCCAATCATCTGGACAGTATTTCATAGCTGGCGTGAAGACTGCACATTACTTCTTCCTCTTTCTTCCCTCCCTCCCTCCCTCCATTCATTCATTCATTCATTCATTCATACCAAGGACGCAAAGTCCTTTAGTCCACTCAGCCCTAATTTGTTCCCTGCAGTCTGCCTCACAGCACAGGAGTATATCAGAACAGTTGCCTGCATGGTATGATTTTGAGTATCCTGAGGTTTTCCCTTCCCCACGAAACTCTCTCAAACACTCCTTCGTTTAGTACGGACTTACAGTTTTTTGTGCACACCCTGGAGATATGGCAGTAAATAAGATATCCACTATAACACTTCTGCCATCATAGAGCTTGCGTTGGGAGGCAGGAAGTGGTGAGTAGATAAACAGTCACAGATTGTGTAATTTCCAGGAGTGGGGAACAGACCGACGTAAGACTAACTGGAGAGGCCACTTCAGTGAGGTGGGCAAGGAGGGCCTGCTGAGGAGCTGGCATTGAAGCTGGACTTGAAGCATGAGGTGCAGGTAACAGTGACAGGTTCAGGAAAGAGCTTCAGTTCCTTTGCCTAAGCCTGCGCCCCTGTCATCACTTAAGGATTAGCCGGGACCTGCCACCTATCCAATCCATCCCTTGTTTCTCGTGAGGAGGTTTAGAGAAGGCAGACTGAAGATGCTGACACATGACACAGGAGAAACAGTGGTACCTGAGCCACATTCTCTATTACCCACTCTTCTACTCCATCTTATGTGCTTGATTTTATACTGTGCATGAACAGCTGAGCTTGAGCACCCAATGGTGCCCAGTGTGCCCATCCTGAAAGGTTAACCAGGGGCCATGCTGGGTGCGGGGTACATGAGCCCTGACTTAAAATTACTTGGGATCCTGGGAGAGAGCGAAGGTCAGAGTGAAAGGGAACAAGGCCAAGCAAGGCTGGGAAAGTAAACAGAAGGCATATGGAGGAGAAGTGGATGTAGAGGGAGCCAAAAGGGGTGGGCGGGGCTGCTGGGCAAAAGTTGGTGCCCTGAGGAGACCAGCCAAGTCTTGTGGCATGAGAACAAGCCCTGGGTTATTGGAATTATTTTCAGAACATGGACAAAGCCACCCACTGCTTGGAACAGATGGATATTTAGGCAAATATAATCAGCTGCATTTCTGACCATATGAAGAGACATGTGTCCACTGTGGGTGCATGAATATGTGCACAGTGTAGGGATGTGAGAGCCTTAGCTACTTTCTCACTATATGAAATTAGCTTCCATTCATATCCCTGGACAAAAACGAAAAACAAAAAAACCTTTTTAGAATTCTAAATTTTTAAAAACTTTCTTGGATAAGAGTCAAGTTTCTGATTCATTTCAGGGTCATAGATATCAACAATTCTGAGTTAAAAATCAAAACAACAGAAAATATCTACCTGTATTTAGCACCTGAAGGCTTCCTTCTCTTTGGTCAGTAACCAGAGGACATGCACAGGATTCTCCTGCTGAAAGCTCTTGATGAAGTTTCAGGTAGCAGCAAGCTACTAACGATGGAGGGTGCATTTTTCAAGGCAAGGTGTGGGGCCTCATTTTGCAGACGTTGCAGAAATCTGTGCATTTTAGTCATATTCTGTTCTAAAGGTGGCAGGGCTAGAGCACTGCTTCAGCAGGTAGAAGTTCTTGCTGCACAGCCATCAAAACCTGATTTCAAATCCCAAGCACCTACGTCAAAAGCCAGACCTTGTGGCAGACGGAGACTGGAGGATCACTGGGGCTTGCTGGCTGATCCATGTTCAGTGAGAGCCTCTGACTCAAGGGAATAAAGAGGAGGACAGGGTGTCTTATATCCTTCTCTGGCTTTCACATGCTTGTGGGCACATATACATGTGCATACAGTGTATACACACACACACACACACACACACACACACATAGAATAAAAAGTTAAAAGTAATGACTAATTATCAGAGGGGCAGGCACCCTTAGGTTATTTTGTTGTTGTTGTTCACTCTCTCCAGGAAGTGGCAATTATTAGCAATGAGTGTCAAGTTAAGATGGCCAAGCTAAACAGAACTCTATTCTCACGTTGATAGCATCAAGTAGTAGGTAGCTACACAACAGCCGAGAAAAGCCTGGAGTAGAAGAGGCAGCCCAGCCCTCTTCTGAAACTCAGTTTCTTCTTAATGTTTGTCCTCAAAACACCTTCCCATGAAAGCCCTTTCCAGTGATTTTCTTTGCTAGTTTTGAGCTACAGGTACCTAATTTGAGGGGGGATGGTGTATTTCAGTGTCTGTGGCCTAGTAACGTGTGTTGCCGAAACTTCTGTTCCTTCCTTATGCGAACTCAGCTCTGGGCTGAGACCCCAGCCACCTTGGAGGCCTCCCCTTCTTCTTCCCAAGGAGTGTGTTTGGCTTGGTTAGTCTATCTCATCCCATCAGAGGACTCTAAAACACTAGTAAAGTATGTGAATCTGCCCACAACTGTGTAGTTACTACATGGAGACAGTGTGCTGTCTTTAATTTCCTTCCTGATCATCAGAACACAGAAACTTCAATGCCCTATCTTCACTGAAATGTCCCAGTTTTGTAATCCCTCTTGGGGATGTCTGTGTCTTATCAAGGTTTTTCTTTTGATGACCCCCTGCGGACCCCCTCTGATTAGTCCTGATCTCTGCCTTGGACAAATCCTTCCTCCCCTGACCACCACATCTGGGTCATGAATGAACAAAGAGAAAGTAGTGAATGAATAAATGGAGATAAAATGATAAGTGAATGCATAAATGAATTAAGAAAGTGATGAATGAATGAATGAATGGGGTGTGGTCTAGAGATATTCTTTCCTTGGTGAAATGCCTGTCCCATACCTCACAGCTCCTCATTTGGGGAATGAATGATACACAGATGAAAAACAGGGAACTACAGTGTGAGGGACACAATTACACCCTTGCTCCCTGTGGAAACCCCTGGTTCACCAAGAGGGATGTTCTTGGAGTTTTTGTTTTGGAGGAGCTGAGATCTGTGTGTATCACAGGGCTTCTCCCACCTACCTCTAGATAAGCAGAATAGGCGGTAAAGTAGGACGGGTCTTTAAGAGCCGTGTCGGGCTTTCTTCCTTTGGCTCATTTTCTTCTTTTGTTATTGCTTGAGGATTTTTGTTTTTGTTTTTGAGACAGCATGTCACTTTGTAGCCCTGGTTAGCCTGAAATATGCTATATAGACCAGGCTTTCCTAGAACTAACAGATCCACACACCTCTGTCTTCCAAGTGCTGAGCCTAAAGGTGTGTGTGCCACCACACCCAGCTGACTAATCTTAGTCTGTGGACAGAAATGCACTTTTTTTTCTCTTTAAGATATTTGTGATTAAAATTATCCTATAAACTATAACTGGTAAGCTTAGTGTCACTATTATATCATCCATTTGATAAATCTCTCTTAAACATATTTGTGGATACCGTGTTTATAAAAGAGCTACTTTTATTAGAAGAACCCTAAAAAGATCTTTCGAGTAAAGAGTCCTGTATGAGTCTGAAACACAGCACCTCTCCTTATCTCATTTGTGGAGTACATTAACTTTGACAATCCTAAAAACTTTAACCCAAGAGCAGTCTGATATGGGATCTGGCGGGGTAACCAGTGGGTGATAGAGAAAAGACATGCTTAGGGAGCTTCTCTCCCCCAGCACAGATGGGACATTTATGGGACAGGTCTAGCACCTGGTCTCCCTAATTTGTCTTCAGTGAAGTTCGGGTCTTTCTTTCTTTTTTTGTTTTTTGTTTTGTTTTGTTTTTCAAAACAGGGTTTCTCTGTGTAACAGCCTACACTGTCCTAGACTCACTTTGTAGACCAGGCTGGCCTTGAACTAACAGAGATCCACCTGCCTCTGCCTCCCAAGTGCTAGGATTAAAGGCGTGCGGCCACGCCCGGCCAGTATTTCTTAACTGTAGCCACACTATCCTGGTCATAGACATTTTAAATGCCTTTGCAACTCATTATATACAGAAACTCAAATATGTCAGTTGCTTACACGAAAGGAAAAGAACATTCATTCCCTTATATCTCTTTTCCAGCCTGCTCTTTGTTTCATTATGTGAAATTGTATTTTTCTTAGACTCTTGGTGGTGGATTACTTCTCCCAGTGATGAAAGAATTGCTGAAAATAGAGATTGTTTTGAGAGAAAAAAGATACTCACAGGTATTGATACTGTTGGCAGAAACATATGAATGGAATATATTGGTGTGGCTGGCCAAAATTTCTGAACATTTTATAGCAAAACCCAAAGCTTCTAATTGAGTATAGTCTCCTTAAGGGAGTGACCCAAGAAGGTAACCAAAGTCCTTCGTGCCTTTAAAAAAGGATTTGTTTCTTTTTTTAAATTTTTATTCATTTGTTTATTTTATATTCCGATCACCATCCCCTCCCTCCCCTCCTCCCCCCCCTAGTTCTCCCATTCTATCCACCACCCAGTACTAACCCACTCTGGCACATCAAATCCCATCAGGACTAAGTGCCTCCTTTTCCACTGAGGCAAGACTAGGCAGCTTTGCTAGGAAAACGAGCTCCAGAAGGAGGCAACAGCACCCAAATCAGAGATAGCCCCCATCTAGATTTGTTTGTTTCAATATATGTGTGTGTGTGTGTGTGTGTGTGTGTGTGTGTGTGTGTGTGTGTGTGTGTGTGCCTGTGTGAGTTTATGTGCAGCACGTGCATATAGGTGCCTTTGGAGTCCAGACAAGGACATCCAGATCCCCAGGAGCAGAGTTAGAGAGGGTTGTGAATCACCTGACATGGGTGCTGCAAACTGAACCCAGATCCTCTGCCGCAGCGGTAAGCACTCTTAACCAATGAGCCATCTTTGCAGCCTCCATGGTGACTTGTAAAGGTTTAGCTTCAACATGGGCTTGGGGCAAATGTAAGCTAAACAGAGCCTCGGCGCAGAGCAGGGTCCACTGCACGCAGAGGGCCGTCCTGCAGATGGCCTGGTCTAAACTTGGGAAGATCGAGAATACAGGCGTTAGCTGTTAGGAATCAAAATAGATTCCACATGTCTCGTTCTTCATATGTGTTTCTTAAATTTTCCTTATGCAGACATCCCCAAAGCAAGAGGTGGGGTCTTGAACCCCACTTTGGGGGAGCTGTGAAGCAGTGGGTTGTGTTTACAGAGGGTTGACTGTGACAGTGTGAAGGACAAAATGGGGACAGTGTGGCTGGCGGTGGTGGTCCATTTTGTGGAATTTGGTGGGGCAAAGAGACAGAAATCATTTCAGTGAGCATACAGTGCTGACACAGACATTTTACATATTTGTTTAATTTTGAACAATGCTTCCCCCAAAATAATTTATAAACCTTGCCAAATTGATTCTTGGACAAACCTACAGATTATTTTGTAATTGGGTTTGGGCGCCCATGACTGGTAAGGTGGTAGAATTCATATTTTGGTTTTTCCATGTTTGGAGCTTGCCAAGCCTTAATCCAAGCTAACTTGTCTCATTGACTCATAGAAAATTCCATTTATTGTCTTTTTTAGTAAGCAGAAATGCAATGTCTAATTTTATGTGGTTCAATAATTACTGCAAAGCACAAGTTTGCTGTGCCCCTCCGTCCTGTTCCACCCCCAAGTGTCAAATGCAGGAGAAGCCAGACAAGTCAGCAGGACACTGGGCCCCAGATCAAAGCTGACCTTACCCCAAAGCATTGTCCACAGAGAGGCCAGAATTGCAACCTTGCTTTCTGAGAATAGGAAAGGATTTCTGGGGTTTGGTTTGCTTTGGTTTTTGGTTTTTTGGGTTTTGTTTTGTTTTGTTTTGTTTTGTTTTGTTTTGAGACAAGAGTTTCTCTGTGTAGCCTTGGCTATCCTAGAACTTGCTCTGTAGATCAGGCTGGCCTCAAATTCACAGAGATCCACCTGCCTCTGCCTCCCAAGTGCTGGGATTAAAGGCATGCAACTATCATTGCCCAGCTAGGGATTTCTGTTGGTGTTTTTTTTTTTGGGAGGGGGGCTCTTTCATGTTTTTAGAGAGAGAAATTGACACATTCATAAAACCAACATATAAATATGTTGTGGGATTCCATTTCAGATGAGTATAAATTCATGTTATAGTAAAATATGAAGGTACAATGACCCAGGGTCTATAATGCTAAGAAAATGTCCCGTATCTGCTTCTTTGTTCCTTTTATATGTATATATGTGTATATATATGTTTGTGTGTATGTAGTGCATGTGGGATGCAGCATCGTGGGTACACACATGTGCATGCATGTAGAGTCCAGAGGACACCAAATCTTATTCCTCGAGTACCATCCCCTTTGGTTTTTGAGACAAGGTATTTCATTGTGACTTGGGGCTCACCTATTAGGATACACTGACCGGCCAGTGGCCCCAGATCTCCCTGTCACTGCCTCCCCAGGGCTGCTAGGATTTCAAGGTGTGCCACAGCATCTGGCTTTTTATGTGGGTTTGGAGGGCTAGTTCTGGGCCTTGTGTTTCCACAACAGCAAGGTCGGTATACACCAACCAGGCTATCCCCCCAGCCTCCCTTATATGCTTTTTATACTATATCTTGAAGGTCTTGAAGTTGCGGTGTGGACAGAGTGCTTTGACCCTTTCTCTGTAAGTTTGGCAAAGAGAGCTAATTCTGCCCAGAGGTCACATGGTAGACCATCTGATAATCAACTGGCCTTTCCATCTAGAAGACCTACTGAAGAGCCAAACTTGAGCCTTGTATTGTCGTTGGTCCTTTGTCCTGTGGCATTGATCCACTGTCCTATGAGACCTCATGTCTCATAGTTGACAGTTATCTTGATAAAAATATCAGAAGTTACTCAGCTAAAAAAAATTGATATCTTAGGGCTGAAGGGATGGCTCGGCAGTTAAGGGCATTTGGGCCCAGGTTCAGTTCCCAGCATCAACATGGTGGTTCTAAGCCATTCCTAACTCTGGTTCCCGGGACTCCAGTGCTCTCTTCTGGCCTTTGAGAGCATCAGCTGTGCGCCTGGTACACATACATACATGCAGGCAAAACACACACACAAAACACAGTGGATAAACCTAATGCATTTTTTAAAACAAAATTGACCTTTTTTAAAAAAAAAAAATTGGTTTTTCGAGACAGAGTTTCTCTGTGTAGCCCTGGCTGTCCTGGACTCACTTTGCAGACCAGGAACTCACAGAGATCGTCCTGCATCTGCCTCCCAAGTGCTGGGATTAAAGGCGGGCTTCACCACGCCCAGCGTAAAATTGACACTTTTTAGTTATTATAATTTCTATCTTCTTTGGAATGTTTATGTGTCTTGTGATGGTTCAAAGCCAGGAACACTGGCCTGAAATTTGTTTCCTGGTGAACTGGTACAGTGACATGTAGCATTCTCATTTGTAAGGGAGGACTATGATTCCTGCCCTGCTTGCCTCCCAGGAGCAACGCGAAATGACTTTATTTCTTCTTGATGTCCAACTCCCTTGTGCTAGCCACACAACATTCCTACTAGGCAGGGGCTCTCGCCTTTAAATTTCCATGTAAATTAATAAGCAAGCAATTATAATGAAACCTTAGAATTTCAGAATATATCTATGGAAAGGGTAAGACTATTTAATTCTCACCTGAGGCTAATATGTAGAAAAGTATGAGCAATTTTCTGTTTTTAGTCATCTGGATAATTTTGGATTGAATATATTCAAATTGTGTTTGTAGAAGAAAATGGAAGGGACTGGGGAAAGAAAAGATGATGTCAGCATGGAAGTAGAATCACAGAGAGAGAGAGAGACAGAGAGACACATAGGGACACACATGGGGTGGGTGCTGGGCACAGACACTGTGACTTGCTGGACGTTCACAAGGGCACTTCCCCACAGGGCAGAGGACATGCCAAGCCAAAGCTGTCATGTCTAAAGTCAGAAAGCCAGCATGTATGGCTGAGCAATTAACAAAAGACACCACAAAGTCACAGCTGAAAAAGAGAGACTGCCTTGGGATTCCATTTCGCCCTAGTCAGAATGCCCTCGTCGAGGGGATGGATGGCAGCAAACCTCAGCTTGGAGGGCGGTGCCCACTGGTGTTAAGAGTATGAACTAGTACAGACATGGAAATTAGTGTGGAGGTACCACTCCTTGACACATGCCCAAAGGATTCTACATCTACAGCAGACACACTTGTCCATTCATGTTTATTGCTGCTCTACTCATAGCAGCAGGAAAGTGGAACCAGCCTAGATGCCCGTCATCAGGTGAGTGGGTAATGAAAATGTACACATACATGCACACACACAGAGGAATTTTATTTAGCTATCAAGAAAAATGAAATGCAGGAAAATGGATGGATCTGGAAGGTGGCACACACTTGTACAGCTTTCAGTCTTTACATGCATATGCTTATATATAGCTGTGGGTATTGGCTATGAAACCAAACAGAGAACCATCAGGAGGGTGAATAGAAGTAATGACGAAGACAGTGAAGGCAACAGAACGTGTGACTTGAAAAGGGAGGTGCCTGTGGGTGAAAGGCCAACAGGAAGGGCAGGGGGTGAGGGGAGGAGAGGAAGGTGGGAGAGTAAACAAAAACAAATTTTGCTTGAAAACACTGTGGTGAAATCTAATACTTTGTATTTCTGTGTTTCTGGCCTGGTGTGGTGGTGCAGGCCTTTAATCCCAGCACTCAGGAGGCAGTTGGCATAGATAGTTCACAGACCTTTATATTGATCCTGTTGCTGTTTGAAATACCTATTAAAATGTGTTGACTGTGTCAGCTGTGGATTCTTTTAGTAAACGTTAGAGGGCTCCTGCCTTTCATTGGGTTGTCCTACCTCATGCTCTGTCCACTTACCTAGTTCTCCCACAAGGCCCTCCCACTCCAGCATTTCCAGGGGCTGCCGGTTTGTTGATGACAGACCTGTTACAGTAGGAGTTGGAAGGTGGGACTGATCACTAATTAATGAGGTTTCTAAAGCACAAAGCTGGTTATTTTCATTGTTTGCCTCTTAATGAGCTCTGTGAAAGCATATAGTGCCTTATCTGTAATTGAATGAACGCTTGAACCATGAAAGGGCAATTGTCCCTGGGAGAATGTTATCGGCTAAGACTAGAGGGAAGTGCCTGATGGCTGGGCTGCAGCAGTCCACTCCTTTGTTCTCATGGGTGATTTTTATTTTTTGGAGGGGTTTTGTTTTGTTTTGATTTTTAAATCTCATCTACCTGCCCTATTTGGTATTTCTTCATCTTACGTAACTATAAGCCATTTTTTACTTAGTGGGATATATTTGTCAAACACAGGTCTGTTTGTACCTTCCCTGCTTTGCGTTCTGTTTTGTTTTTAAATCACCTGGAGCAAAATTTTCATCTCCCTTGGGTTGGAGGCTATCTACCACTTGACACCTCACCTTCCATCTGTCCACTGCTGGGAAACATAAAGGCTTTTTATTACCACATGAAAAAATCATTAGGAAAGTACATCGGCTGCCAAAAAATTATGTCAGTATATAAAAATCACATCAAACAGTCCAAAATACTTTAAATTTTGAATTATTTATCATAAGGTTTTATATAATTTATAAAGGTGGCGAAAGGTGATTATGTCGTAAAAGTAAATGGTTGCACTTAGTAAAATGTTGTCTAAAGAAAACAGGGAAAGCTATTGACTGAAAAGCAAAGGAACCTTTAATAGAAGTATACAGAAGTCATGGTCACCGTCACGTTATCTGGGGTTCAGTGCTGGCAGATTGTTTTCAGGTTTTCAAGGAGAAGAGAATTTAGAGCAGCGGTTCTCAACCTGTGGCTCATGACTCCTTTGGGGAGGTCACATATTGAATATCTTGCATATGAGCTATTTACACTGCAGTTCATAACAGTAGAAAAATCACAGTTATGAAGTAGCAATGAAATAATTTTATGGTTAGGGGGTCACCACAACATGAGAAACTGTATAGAAAGGGTCTAAGCATTAGGAAAGTTGAGAAGCAGTGATTTAGAGGATGTGTGGGTGCTGTTTTCATGTTTATAAACTCATTTAATACCTTGAAAAAGGAAGCAGATTGGTATCACTTTAATGAAAGTAAATGACTCCAAGTACATTTGCTTAGTAAATATATAGACCCTTTGTGTAGAGCCTATAAACTTTAGATTTTGGTATTTTGTCTAGTCATGTTTAAATCATTTACTTCTATATCACCAAATACTGTCTGTTACAGAAAGGAGTCAGGGGCTCTTGGAGAAACGAGTGGTTTTAGGTCAGAAAGTTACTAGTTGAGCCTGGAACATCTTGTCAGACCAGAAAACAAAGAAGGACTTTATCAAAAGAACTGAAAAGCCAGCCCAAATAAGCACACACTCAGATGTGTCTTTTATCCATCAAGAAATAAACAACGGTGGACCAAGGCATATCAAGTTTGCTAAAACTCTGTGGCTTCATGGATGTACTTCACAAAATAAAAATAGAAATCATGTTGGCCAGGGACTATTCAGGACACCCCATTACCTGGAAAGTGCAGAGTGAAGAAGCAGTCAGAGCCTGCTGTGTGTTGTGTCCACCATCTGACCTCAGGCTCCCTCAGAAGGGATTCTTCTTCTTGGGGTCATTAGGGATAATAACGAGAGAATGACCTACAGAGAATAACTCAGACTTCAATACTGAACTACTGGATCTAGGCAAATATCACGATGTGTAACAACAGGACCAAAGGAGACAGACATTCTCTGATTTCTAGTGGAAGTTCAGTCACTGCATGAAGGAACCTTTCATCTCACTCCCCAAGTTACGGCTTGAGCCAGACAAAAGCTATAGATCAAATCATAGGGTATCGGAAAGCGAAGGCCAGGGCCCCATTAAATCATATCAGTGTGATGGAGTGGACACATCCAGATTTGGAAACTCTGCCAAAAAAAAAAAACCATGTTACTTTCAATAGCAATTACAAAGTCTACATGAAAGAGAAGCCTGCAGTTAATAGGAAAGGAATGGGACCACTAAGGAAGCATAATGTCTACCCCGTACACAAATTCATATGCAAACTAGGATGAAATCGCAATACTTGCCATGTTAAGAAACAATGGTCATTTCAGTGTGGTACTATTGTTGTGTTTGTTGCCTAGTGTTTTCTGATGTTTTTATTTTTCCAAAAACACACCGAAATATCTATATCTGAAATGACACAATATTTGGCATTTGCTCTAAAATAGTATGGCCTGTCAGGCCAGAAATGGGCGTGGCAGAGGGGAGTTGGTGGAACTATAATTAAAACAAGCTTGGTTGAGAATCGCTGAATCCAAGGAGTAGGCACAACTGGTTTGTTATTCTGCTCCATTTCTTTCTTGGGTATATTTGCCTGTCGATGAAAGAAGATTTAATATATGTCTATCATATACAAACATGCTATGACGTCCATAGACTTGCAAAGTTTTTACCCAAATATAAATGTTACAAAGAATCCTTTACTGTTACCCAGCTGTTAGAAGGGGCAGCCTCTGAGACACTGGCATTTCAAGTACTTGCAACCAAGGTTCTGTGAGATAATGTGTAAAATTACAAGATTGCCCGGGCTGGAGAGATGGCTCAGTGGTTAGGAACACTGGCTGTTCTTGCAGAGGTTCCAGTCTAGTTTCCAGTACCCACATGGAACCATTCACAACCACCTGTAGTAACCCCTGCTCCAGGGGATCCAACATCCTCTTCTATCCATGGGCACTGTACTTACACACACACACTTAAAAATAAAATAAATAAATAAATATATTTTTAAAGAAACAAGAGTGCCCTGGTGCACAGTGCTGTGGTAACTTAATGTTCCACATAGACCTAAGGTCAAAAGTGAGACTCTAATTCTGTTACAAATTAAGAGTCCCAGAGCCAGAGGAACTTTAGAGTCTAGTAGGGAGATGTGCGGTGGCACCTCAGGAGAAATAGGTGAAATGTGACCCAAATGGGCAGTTACGAGGAGCTGAGCAGAGAAAGGCCAGCGAATGGCTTTGACCTAGCCAGGCCTCAAACCCTTCCTTCCACCTGGGACATTTTGCCTGAGCTCCAGTAGGTAGGCAAGTCAAATTTTTACGCCAGTAAATCACAAATACCTTTGAAACAGTCCATTAATAGACATGTGCTTTTACCATGAAGACGGTACCGTAACTCATACCTGTGATCTTAGCAGTGGGAAACAGGCAGTTCACTGCAAGTTCTAGGCCAGCCAGAGATAGATGGTGAGACCCTGCCTCAAAAAAGAAAAGACAAACTGGGCGTGGTGGTGGCGCACGCCTTTAAGCCCAGCACTCGGGAGGCAGAGGCAGGCCGATCTCTGTGAGTTCAGGACCAGCCTGGTCTACAAGTAAGTTCCAGGACAGTGAGGGCTGTTACATAGAGAAACCCTGTCCCCCAACCCCCCACAAAAAAAACAAAGACAAAAAGATGAAAGGAAATTTACATACTAATGAGAGGGATGTGCCTATTTGAACACAAAACAGTCTAAAGATGCATTGTTTTGATACTTACGTGCTAAGGACCAACAGCAGGAAAATATTAAAAGCCTTGTTTCTATAATTAAGCCAGCATGTTTGTGTAAGAGCAGAAAGCTTTGTATTTACATCGAAAATAACTGCACTTCACAAAACACAGTAGTCTCAAAATCCGAGCCAATGTGTTTCAGGCAGTGATCTTGGATTGCCAGCATGCACTGGGAAGTGCTTGTGGTGTGTGTTCAGAAGGAAGGCTGCAGTGAAATCTCCTGACGCAACATGGTCAAGCCCTGCCAGGAACACTTTGGATTCATTACACATCTGATCATGAACTAATTGTTGGCTGTTGCGTGATCAGAAACCATTTACCGTTGCCAGATGGTTCCCCACCTCCCTGTGCCACTCCACCACCTGCATGGGGTTAGGACCCACATTTAAGAGGCTTTGCTGTAAAGCTCCACTAAAGATGTCCTCCTTGATTACATGCCCTTTATAGTTCTAAGTTAATTGTTTTTTCTTGTAAGTAAACTTATTTTCATTTGCTTTATCCTAGTTGGGGGATGGCGGTCAATGTATATTCTACCTCGATAACCCAGGAGACTATGAGCAGGCATGACATCATTGCATGGGTTAATGACATCGTGTCTCTAAACTACACGAAAGTCGAGCAGCTCTGTTCAGGTAAGAGAGTGCCATTTTGGCATTTACCCAATGTATTTACTGGCAATTGTGATTTTTGTGAACCATACATGATATATTTGGGGTAAGACAAAAACATACATATAACTATAGCTAAGGGGAAATTTGGCTGGGAGTGAAGAACATATTGGGGGAGAAATGTCTGAGAACATCTAAGCGCACAGGCATCTAGATCGGTGTGTGAACTGCTTGTGGCTTGCTCTCTGTCACACCCCTCTGTATTGCTGGCTCCTAGCCTCTGTTCCATCGTCCTGTTGTCACCATGCACATGACTTCAAACACAGTAGAACTTGGTCTGGTGGTGCAGGGCCCTAATCCTAGCTGCTCAGGAGGTTGAGACGGGTATCACAAACACAAGGCCTGTCTGGACCGCATGACCAGCTCAAGGCAATCTGGGTAACCAAGAGGGACCTTGTTCCAAAATAAAAAACACTGTGGTATAGCTCAGGGGTAGCATGCTCGTCTGTAGCACCGAACAAGCAAACAGCAACACCCATAGTGGATCTTGAACCTTTGAGCATCATGTTACCCTTCTCAATTCCATCCTCCACATCTCTCCCCGGCGCCTTAGTTCCACAAAACACTCTTAGTTCTCTACAGACTTCATCTTCCCTTGACACTGAGTAGTTTTCTCCATGCTTCCAAGGTCTTTCTTCCTCTTTGTGTGTAGTTACATCCTGTTCACAGTTTTATCTGCCTCACAGCTCTGGGAAGACTTCCCCAGGCTCTGTAGCTTTCCCTAAACCCTGCCCACCCATCCAGGATAGCACCCTTCATGCTGTGTATAATATCTGACTCTCTAGCCCAGGAAGTACTCTTGGAGCCATCTGAAAGGCTTGTACTCAAATGTTAATTGTTTGCCCCCTGCCTTCCTTAATGTACGTGGTGCTGTGTAACCTCACCTACTAAGTCATCTCAAATTGATTGAATAAAGCAGCCTATACCCTGGGCTAGGCAAGGGAGAGAGGCAGGGTGAAGGCTCGAGGACTCAGGAGGAAAGAAGCCAGGGAGGATCATGGGAGGAGGAAGGAGATGCCATGGGCTAACCAGGAGCACACGCAAAGAACAGCTTGCTCTGAGAATTACCATGATGGAGTATATGCAGTACTATGGGGTTTTATCTGGGGAGGTAAAAGGCTAGCATAGAGGGTTTAGATGTGCGTAGCCCCTGTGCTTAAGGCCATATTAAAATGTGAAAAGTCTCCATGTGAGTTTGTTTGTGGGTGGTGGGTTAGAACTCTGCCACCATAATAACCATATTAGTCATTTATAAATATTAATTCCTGCAACAAGGAACTAGGAGCTCTTAAGAACAGGCCTATAATTTTCTTTTTGTCTCATACCCAACATATCACTGTACCTGATACTAAGTAGTTTGGTAGGGAATGCATAGTGGACTAAACCTGTTCGAAAAACATGAAGTTTCAAAAACAAAGTCTGAGTATGTTAAAGTAATCTGCCTTTAGCTTTGAGTGTAAGTTGAAGTAAACTATCCTCATTCGCAAAGTAAACGTTTTCTTGTAAACTAATAGATAAAGAGATTTCTTTATCTCTGCCTGTGGCCCTAACATGAACGTGGTGATAGGAAATATAGCATGTTCCTGAAATGTGTTTGTGAGAAGGCCTTTGGACGTGGAGGAGTTCTGAGTTTTAGTTGGCACATTGGCATTGGACTGTGAACTCCTGTTTTCAGCAAGTCATATGCAAAAAAAAAAAAAAAAAAGATTTCATGCAATACAGTCAGAATTTGCAAAGTCCCCAGTAATACAGTAATGTGTCTTTTCTGTTTTGAGACACATTTCTGACTGGAAAACAAGTGTGAATCTGGGTTGAGGGAAAGATGGGCATTGGTTCTCTCAAAAGACACTGGACCAGGGCATGTCTGATCTCCTAGGAGCTGCTGAGAAAGCAGAGATACAACACCCTTGGCCCTCTCAGTCAGTACCTCCAGCTCCGCAGCCCAGGCACCTGTGCGTGATAAACAAACCTGGGTGGATCTGCCAGCAGCCTGCAGCCTGTAGTGCACATAGCACTAAAAGTGAACTCCAGGTATCCCAAACCTACCTGGCACCGTTTCCACACTCTTAGTTTAATGTTGTTTTCAGCAATGGCATTTGGCAGGAAGAAGAGGTCTTTCTATTTATTTATTTATGAATTCATTTCTCTGTTCTCATTCTAGAAGATGTTAAAGGCAGGTAAGACAGTGCCACTAGGATCAGGAACAAATCCAAATACTGTTGACCTATGTGGTTTGTCCTTATCACGCTTAGGAGTGCTCGGATTTACAGAGTATAATGTATCTTAGGTATACTAGTTACTTATAGCTTAACATGTGGTATTTTATTCTAGTAGCGTGCTCTGGGAAGACACACAAAGATCATCTGCACATGGTTTTTCAGACTGTACTTTCCTGACTGACACCACACTTGACCACTGTAAAGACTTAAACTCCACACCTGGTGGTTCCCCATCTGCCTTTCCCCCTATGGCATTTCTCCTCTTTTTACTTCCAGCTAACAGAGCTCCCTCAAAGCCATTGTTAAAACAAACGTCAATTAGAATGTGTGCAATTCTAACTGTACAAAAGGTCATTGAGATATATAGATTTTTTTTTTTTTTTTTTTTTTTTTAGTTTTTCAACACAGGGTTTCTCTTTGTATCCTTGGCTGTCCTGGACTCACTTTGTAGACCAGGTTAGCCTTGAACTCATAGAGATCCACCTGCCTCTGCCTGCTGGGATTAAAGGTGTGTGCCACCACGCCTGGCAGAGAAATAGATTTTGAGACTGGTTACTTTTGGGGTGTGTGTGTGTGTGTGTGTGTGTGTTTCAACTTGGAAGCTCTTTACAATAAAGTTTTAATAACTTTCTTTTAAAAAGTATAAGTCAAGGTGGAAAAAATGAGCATCAGCTTTTCTTCAGTTTGCAAAAAAAGCTGAAATGCAACTATGATGGTGTATTTGCTTCTGAACTTTCTGTCTTTATCTAATATGTCTTCCTCATAAACATTTTTAAATACTCCCTAAAGTAAAAGTAATGGGCTGGGTTGGTCATTACTCAATGATAGAACAGGTCTCATGAGTACAAGTCTCTGTGTTCAATTCTCAGCACCATAATAGGTTAATAAATAAATAGATCACATGGAGATAACGAAATATATTGCAAAACAATGAAAATTACTCACTCTTATTTCTTGTTATTTTATGCCAGGGATGTAATTTTATGACCATTTACTGTGAACATTAAATCTGAGTCATAGATCTGTATGCACGTTTGGACTGCATTAATTTCTTCCAGAAACAGTCTGTTTCAAGGAAAGCAGAGGGCTGTATCCATTTTGTGCTCCTGGTCACCTAAATCCTATTGAAATCTATTCATGCATGCTTATTTCCCCTTGTGGACTGGAAGGTTGGACCGCAGGCACCACCACACTGGCCCTGCTTAGCAAGATTTTCTGTTTTCCGTCAGTTGCTTTGTAAAAATTCATAGGGCTTTTAAGAGGGAGCGGTCAGGGGATGGTGTCCTATTTTTGTTCAAACCAGTTTAGTAGATGCTTTCCAAGACAATGAAGAGGGGGAATGAATGGTCAGTATGGTGCTAAAAGTTCCTAAAAGCAGCTTCCTTGACTTGAGACACCTTATTTATTGAAGGCGACAGAAAGCCTGTGTGGAAAGGAGGAGAGAAAGGAACAGGAAGGGAGTTTGACAGGAGGCAGAAGATTGAATCTCCTCCTCACCCTTCACCCTGCCCTGCTACCCTACGCCTCCTTTCTGCTCCCCACCCCCATTTTGCTAGTTCTTGATCTCCTCTCCTAGGAGGGGTGTAACTGCAAAGCCAGCTTTCCCAGCTGGCCTTTTTCTACAGTCTGCATCTTCCCTGTCTCCTTCCCACTCCATCCCAGGACAGGCGGCACTGACAGCAAATACCAGCAGGCATTCCACCCTGAGGGGACTGCTGCCAGAACCGTCAATCAGCCCCATTCTGGCACTATGGCTGGTGGAAGGCTCAGTTGTTTTCCAGAGCATCTGAGTATTTAAATAAAATGTCATTTAAATGAAAGCACGTTTGAAAATTTTAAATATTTTTCTTTGCTGACTTTTTTTTTTTTAAGGTAGAGAAATGATCAGGGTTTGATCCCCATTCAGTATGTGGTTTCTCCAGATTGATTCAAGCTTTGTGTTGGATCTAGTTTCTGGTATTTTCTTATTCCGGAAAAGCTTCTGAATTTGGCTGATGAAATTGTAGTTATATTTACAAATCTCGGATACATGAACCGTGGAAGGAAATACTGATTTGTAAAATGCACTGGGCTTCCAGCAGGTGTGGCCATCAGGCATGCTTGGAACCTGGAGAGCTGGCCCTCTGTGCTTCACCCTGATGATAGTCATTCCTGTGCGCACAAGTTCTTTGTGACCATTTTTGGCTGCAGATCTGTGCTTGTTAAATAGGTTGGTTCTAGGTTAGCACTGTGTCCCCTGTGCCTTCTCTTGTGTGTCTGCAGAGAAGACAGGTTAGGGATGAAATCAGCTCAGGGGCTAAATTTAGCTGATCTTACTGACTCTCTCATTGGAGCCAAGTAAGGCTCTCCCGTCAGTGTCTGCAGGCCCAGGGCTTACTTCACTTAGCCTTACAAAATCGGAGGTTTATTGTTTTCTGGGAGAAAGTGAGTCATTTCAGAACGGGATTTCGGTCAGCTCGTAGTATGCTGATGGAATATTATCCCTGCTTAGTTAGAGGTGTTGTGTAGAGAT
Organism: Lophiomys imhausi; assembly: GCA_907164525.1. Taxonomy (NCBI): domain Eukaryota; kingdom Metazoa; phylum Chordata; class Mammalia; order Rodentia; family Muridae; genus Lophiomys; species Lophiomys imhausi. The sequence continues at coordinate 29,763 of CAJQZJ010036247.1, forward strand.
TTTGTCTAGACTAGGTTTTTTTTTTCTCCCTAATTTTATTTGAGCAGCTAATTTCAAAATCCATTTACTTGGTTTGAGCATACCAAGCAGTTGGAGAAAAGAGAGAGAGGTAGGAAGTGAGGTGGCCCATGTCCAGGTGTGGTCCAGCTGGAAGGTGAATGGCTGTGGTGGGTAACATATTCAAGTCTCCATCAATTCACTGGCTAAATACAACTTATTTTTTGAGTAGAGAATATAGAATATAAGAGAGTTTATTCCTCCCTTATAATTTTGTATATTTCTATTATTTTGATATTTTTTTATTGAAGATGAACATAAATTGGTGGGATTAGAGGGTGGTTTGGGTTTGCTTTGGTTTGGTTTGGTTTCGTGTTTTGCCCTGGAATTTTTGTGTGTGCCTACCTGCCTTTGTAATGTCAAATACCAGTACTGACTGGAGTATACATTCACCTTGACTTACCAAACAACTCCCAAAAATTTCTGATCTTTTTTTTTCACATGAGGATGCTTGATCCTGGAAACAGTCCCTGCATCTCCACCCATCTCCTGTTGTGCTTGTTCTGACCATTCATGTAGCTTTATTCAGCAAACATGCTTTGAGCCCTGAGATAAATAGGGCAAGATTATTGTCCTTGAAGCCCTGAAAAGGGCTCTGTACAGCCTGCTACTGCCCATAAGAGACGACACCATAGTGGTAAGTACAGCTGAGGAGAGATGGAAATGTACAAAAGAGAATGTTCAGTAAAGAGACAAAGAGAGTCATCAGAAAAGACACTCAGATTCTTGGGTGTGGCAGGGTGCTCCTGAGAGACAGCGTGGTGGCTGTTCAAGGAACACCCCAGAAAGGCTGTCCTCCTTTTAGAGTCAGGTGGGGTAACCAGTGTGTAGGAGCCCATGTAGGATGCTGAGTTTCTTCAGTAGACACCCTCCCCAAACCAGGGTAGCCTGTTGTCCCTCCCTGCCTTCAGGAGTGCACGTTATCACGCTCAGACCTCAGATTCATGAAGTGCAGGGGTGTGTGAACATTGGTTTGAAGCCACTGTGCATGTATGAGGTATCTTAGGGAACCATTGAGTGGCTAACTTCTTTGGGAGGAGCCGAACAGGCACATCTACATTGTAGAAAACTGGGTAGGTGTCAAATGACTGTTAGCTTTGACATCTATCCCTGTGTCCCATTTTCAGCTTCCGCTGGAGTCCCTTCAGCATGGTGACAAGCACCACTAATGAAGATAAAAAAAACAGCTAGGAGAAAATAGATGATGTGAAATGTATAACGTATATGAATTTTATTGAAAGCTGTGTGTGTGTGTGCATGTGTGTGTTTATGTATGTATATGTATATATGTGTATGTGATGTGTAGTGACAAGTCAAAGAACATACATGCATGTTAAACTTTAAAACATCACATAGCTAACAGAAATGAGCCAAAATTGATGACATATTATTAGAAACTTAAACTAATATTGTAAATTCTAAACAAGATCACACAAATAATTTGAGGAATTTATGCAAACCAGTACCCTTAGTTATACCCTGCATTTTGATCTCATTATTTTCTGTTATCCAGGGAAACTGCTACATGTGGTAGATGTATAGTCTTCACAGTTCTGGTTGGATGTCTTACAGATTCATAACTGTCCTATATTCATGGTGGGCTCTACCTGTCCCTAAGCCACTGAACTGTATGATCGTGCTTAGAGAGGAAGGATGTGCTCATCAAAAGAACAGTGTGGACTCAGGGGCAAATGGGAACCCTGGCGTAAATTCCATTGACTTTTGGGCCTGGGGCTCTGACTTCAGGGCCCAGGCAGACTCTAAAAGGGTATGGGAAGCCTTGAAGCACCTGTGGGTTTTAAGACTTGTTGAATACATAATCGTAATCGTGGCAACCCTTAGAGCCCCTCTTCTGTGACTTTATCTCTATTTTGTTTTTTTTACTCTCTTTTTTTTCCTTTATTTTTTATTTCTTCAAGTAACATCTCAATCTCAGTCCCCTCCCTATTCCCCCTCCAGTCCCACCTTCCCACCCTCAACCCCCCATCCTGTTCCCTTTTTTTAAGTTTAAGGTATATCTTATTTCCCCCTACAATTTCCCCTTTCAGTCCAACAAATGGCTCTTTCTCTTATAATAATAAATACAATACAAAACAACAGAGGTAATTAGGCCATGAGGGTTATATGGCTTAGTGTACATTCCCAATGTCCAGTCCATATGTATTTGGTACCTGACTTTAACATTCTACTATCTAACCATCTCCATGAGTTTAAAGTTCTATATCTAACTCAACATTCATACTAACTTGCAACACAATTTTAAAAGTATCTTCTTAGATCTATAACACTCTCTTGACTCCTAAACAACTCAAAATTTAATTATGAGACTCTAGCTATCTGTTCTTCAACCACCTCAGAGACCTGAAAGGGATAAATATATCTGATTTTATAGGAAGTACAGGGCCTGCAGCTTCCCAAACTAAGAAATGACATACCAGTGGCTGCCTGGACAATTCCCATTTTCTCTCCATACATTACAGCATCAATCTTCAATCATTTGGCCCCGTTTCTCTGACAGACATTGATTGTAGAGCAGGGGTTATGAAGGACTTACCTACCCTGTCTTGGCAGAGCTAGGCTGTCGACTTACCTGCTTCCAGGTTTTGTCCTTTTTGGACAGCATTCTGTCTACTGTTGGAGCAAGGGGCTTCTCCTACCAAGAGATAGGCTTGCGACTAATTCAATCATCTCCCACTGGAGAGTCTTCGATGCTCATCTTCTACTTGGAGGAGAATAGGGGGTGCTGTCAGGAGTTGATATGTCTTGATATAAAAAAATCTAAAGTTACGAAAACATCTTTGAATGCCATATTCTGCAGATCTCTTGAGGTTTTTGAAGAGGCCCTATCTATCTCTTATATTAGGGTAAGCAGATGTTGCTTGTCTCGTAGCAGGTTTATTTCTGATTAGCTTAGAAAGTAACTATAATAGGCTGTCATAGTACCTAACAGAATGACCGGCTTGCATAACCATTAGTTTGTGACAATTAGTAGTAAAAGGCCGAAACGTCACATTTCATTTTTTTTCTTTACCTCCTAACCCTTCCATCCCATTTCTCTGGGGTGGGGTGTCCTTATATAACAGTCCCTCATCTCAGTTGAGAGGTCGTATGAGGGCCAAGAGCCTCCTCATTCATTGGGGGTCTACGAAGCAGTACCATCAGTGACAAGTGTCTCGTTGCCCTGGAGAGAGAACTACTAACTTTGTAATTTGCTTACCTTTACGTGGTTGGGTTTTGTTTGAGAGTGTCTCCCTATCTAGCTTAGACTGGCCTCAAACTTTCAATCCTCTTGCCTCATCTTCCCAAGTGTGTCCCCGGTGATCTAATGGTTAGGATTTAGTAATCTCCCAGGTACTTCAGTTATGGTCATACAACACCACACATGACCTTGTTTTGTTTTGTCTTTTGGTTTGGGTTTTGGCTTGGTTGGTTGGGTGGGTTGGTTGGGGCTTATTGTTGGTAGTGGTGTTTTGTTGTGACAAAATCTCATGGAATACGCCAGGCAGGGCTTGAACCTTGAGTCCTCTTGCCTCTGCTTCCTATGTACTGAAATTACAGGTGTGAGCCACCAAATCTTGGCTTACAATGCTTGCCTCTGAAGCATATGAAGACATTGCCTATTTTAAAATCATTCACCAGGGTCTATAAAAATCAGTATCCTTACAATAAAAAGTATGTTCCAACATACTGAAAGGTTTTTTTTGGATTTTTTTCTCAAGATGTCTGTTATATGACATGGATATGTTCCTTATAAAACATTATTTTGAATTTGTGTTTCCATTTTTTTTCTTTTTCTTCTTTCAGTTTAAAACCTCTGAAGACTTACAGGAGGAATGTAAATATTGGGAGACCTCAGACAGTCCTTTTTACAAACGCGCTTACTATGACGTAAGCACCTGTGCGTCTTTCTGAGAAAAGACCTAAGAACTGGGGACCCCTCAGACATTTCTCAGGAGATGAACCAGAGTGTCTTAGGAGTGTGCACATACCCATTCTGTGCATGGTAGACACCACATAGCTCATCTTCATATTTCATATCTAAGGTAGCTCGGTTCAAGCCCATTCATTTTTAGATCTCTGCGTGTTCTAACCAGGCTGATAACAGACGCATTCATACTTCAGGGCACAATGTTGTCATATCCCTTAGCTTTTGTCCTTTCCCCTTTACCATTCTCAGTGTGTTTTATAGAGGCGCTGTTTCTTTTCGTTTGTATCCATCCTGTAAGGAACGAGAGCAAGAGTGTTTTATTCCTATTTCTTGTACAAGAGAAAGAGCTCAAAGAAGCCGGGTGCTCCCACCTGATCTCCCTGGGCAGTCACAGGCTGTACTTGTAGCCTGAGCATGTGTATGTGTCCACATGAGGATGTTCCAAGTCCACTTATCGTGAGTCCTCCACATCTTCCTAGGAACACAGGGAAAAGAAGTCCATATGCTCCCTCATTCAGTTTTGGTCAAAGAAATAATACAGACTCTATGATAATTATCCTAATAATCAGACCATGTGTCCCAATGGTGCCATCATCATAATCAAGAGCTGTCGAAAAAGGAAATGAAACATAATAGCAACAAAGAAAACAAGACCATATTGCTTGAAGAAGAGAGCCTTGAGAAAGAAAACAGTCACCTTCCCCAGCTCTGAGGTTCTTCCTTGCTGTGGCTTGCCTTTCCCTCTGCTGCTCTTACCTTTTCCCTCAGGTAAGAAGTGACCCTGGCATCTCCTGCCTACTACAGATACCTTTTAGGTCTCTCAGAACAATTCTAGTCCAGAGGAAAAACAGCCAGAACAGTGCCCCCTCAGATCATACATCCACATCTGTTCATGAACTGTCACTCGCGCCCCAACGTGTGGTTCTTTCCTCACTTGAACAAGTTACCCCAAGAGGACTTCACATCCTCATTTTAACCATGTTTTGCTACTGAGGAAAACAGAATGTCCAAAATAACTTTGTTACAAGCCTTAACCCTGCACATACATCTGCACATGCACATATATACATACACTATGCATTCACACACATGCATCTGTGCATACATGCATATTCACATATACATGTTGAAATGATATTAATAATGACCAATAAGAATATTATAGTTATTTGGTGAGCGGTGTTAATCCTTAACCCACCATTACAAATAAACACACACAGACACCTGATGGGTTTTAGCAAGCTTTAGCCTGGATTGTGTAATCTTAGCCCATCTAAGCTAGCTTTTAATTCTATTCCCCAAATAAAACCCCAATATATGTATATATCTGTTATTCTCAACACTATGCTGATGTTCCAGGCCATTTGGAGATAGGCTCTTTCAACTCACCCATCGAGTGTTTCCTTCCTCTTCCTCTGCCTCCTGCTCCTGTCCTGAGATTCTCTTTGCCTTCTTTCCTCCTAAGCCTATGAACCTTTACACTGCCTACCTCTCTTCCTGCCCCAATCACAGGCCCTCAGCATTTTATTAAAACTAATCAGAGACAAGGGTTAGCAAGCAAGGTAACACAGCATCACTTGGTGTACATGCATATGGCCTCGTACAGCAAGCATACACCCCCAGGAGCAGATTAATTAATATTTAGAATACATAACAGATCACCCCATCATATATACATATATTCATGTACATGTATACACTGCATTTACACACATGCACATGTGCACACATGCACATTCACATACATATATACGTGAACATATATATCATGTACTACATTCATACACATAACATACACATCTGCACATGTACATCTACATATACATATATACATACATACATATCACACATGCTTTCACACACAGAGACCCACATCTATATATACTTACTTACACATGTGCACATGTGTGCATTCATACACATACACATATGCCCAAGGACTTATTCACTAGGGCATGCCTGTTTCCTTGTGTCTAATCTAATCCAGTGCATCCATATTGAGTGGCTGCCCTGACACACCTTCAGTGCTTCTCTGGTCCCTTCTTGAACATGAAAAATTAATGTTTTCTTAGTTGTATATAAAAGAACCTGTTGTTCCAACATTTTAAGAGAATTACCATTTGCTAGTTCCACCCAGGCTGCAGGATCTAAACCATTTCCATATAGGGATTCCAGAGGTGCCAGCCGTTGCTAGCACAGTAGAGCAGTGAATCAGATATCATTCCCAGTTGTGTTAATCAGCTTCCCGTCACTATAACAGAACACCTGAGACAAGCAACTTATGTATATTTTTAAGTTTATTCTAGCTCACAGTTTGGATGATTCCAGTATACGATGGTGTGACTCATATCTGTGGGCCTGTGGTGAGTTAACATATCAGGGACACAGTGTGTGGTGGAGCAGATACATTTGGCAGAGAGGAGGAGGAAAGGGCCAGGGTCACAAAATCCTGGCAGAGTTATGTCCCTGGTGACCAAAGGACCTCCCACAAGGACCCACTTTCCAAGGCTCTGCTACCTCCCCATAGCTTCACCCTGGAGACTGAGCCTTTCACATGTGTGTCTTTCAGGGACAGTCAAGATCCAAATGATTGTGTCAGACTTAAAGGTTGTTCACCCATCAACCAGGCACGACAGCTAATTAGGCTGCACATCAGTCTGCCATTGGGCTCCCTTAGCCAGTCCACTGAGAGTGGCCCTCCAGTGGATACAGAATGGAAAAGGCTTCCTGGAAAGGTGACATTGGGCTCAGATTCGAAGAATGAGAAATGTCTCTGTCTTAAGTATTACAAAGGGACCTTTAGGCTAAAAAGTTTGAGGTAGGGAGTGAGTGTGGTGTTGTGCCTGTTAAGTGTGCGTGTAAGGTGTCTCTGGTGTGCACCAGGACTTGAGGCAGCACGCACAGCAGTGCTTCAGGTAGTAAGCACTGTGTATTCAAGGAAAAGAAAGATTTGTCTTCACCTTGTTTGGGTCCTTGGTCAAATGGCCGGGTGGATTTGGTGATGGCTGGCAGCTATTATGAAGTGGAAATTATGAGTTGAAGTGTTCAGATGGGGCTGCTGACATGGATAGGGTTCAAGCTGAGAAAAGGCTTTGAGTGACCGTACCATTGCGCCAACCTGAGGCTCTATACACTCTTATTTATTTCTGGAGTGTGTGTGTTAGGGAGGGGGTTCACTGAGTACTTCTAGGGTGGCCAGCATCTGCAGACCCAGCAAAAGCAACACAGATCACCACCAGCAGGGACCGGTCTCTTCACTTGCAATCTCTGCCATGTCTACCAGAGCTCTCAGGTCTCATCTGTCACCTTATCCACAGACCAAGCCGAGTGAGAGCAAAGTCCCTGGCCAACGTGAGGTGCCTCGCCTCTCTTACTGTCAGACACAGTTCCCAGCACTAATGAGCAGGCTACACCCAGTCGACCTTCAGTTTCTGTACATTGTAATGATCAAGTCAGGCATTTCCACATCTTACTATGCTCCAGAATAATGCATTTCCTAAATTAATTTTCTCTGAATTTTTTTTTGTTTTGTTTTGTTTTAGAGGGTTTTTGTTGTTGTTGTTTTGGGGGGTGGGGGTTTGGTTTTTCAAGACACGGTTTTTCTGTGTATCCCTGACTGTTCTGGACTCACTCTGTAGACCAAGCTGGCCTCAAATTTACAGAGATCCGCCTGCGTCTGTCCCACAAGTGATGGGATTAAAGGCATGTGCCACCTTGCCCGACTTTCATAAGCGACATAAGAAAAAGAAAAGAGGTGTCAGATATCACAGCTAAATTTTTGGCATTTTAGAAATGCATACTGCCGGGCGGTGGTGGCGCACGCCTTTAATCCCAGCACTTGGGAGGCAGAGGCAGGCGGATCTTTGTGAGTTCGAGGCCAGCCTGGTCTACAAAGCGAGTCCAGGACAGCCAGAGATATTCAGAGAAACCCTGTCTCGAAAAACCAAAAAAAAAAAAAAAAAAAGAAATGCATACCTGGGAACAGAAGAATTGAATGCTTAAAACAACCATTGCTGTACATGCTGGAGTTTCTTCCCACCCTGAAACTATTATGTAATTGTGACAGACAGCATGTCACCTCTCCCTGTCACCTCCTTTCCAGGGTGTGGTTCTTGCTTAGCTTTTTATGGCCATGCGCTGTGACCATGAGAAGCAGAGAGCTGTGACATTAGCCCCAGCATAGTTTCCTGAAGTTTCTCTTCAGTCACTCTCAGGAGGGCTGGCCTCTACTTCTGTGTCTTCTAGATGGCATTTTGTGGCAATTCATGGAAGAACTTAGAAAAATAAAGGACCCAAGTTTTAGAGAAAGTACACATGTCAACTTTAAATATAATATTAGAATCTACTATGTCAAAAAAGAAAAAAAGTAATTTTCTGCCCCTTCCCTACCCCATTTAACTCTTCTATCATTTATGCTTTGGTCATCTGACTAAATCCCTAAAGTGAACACTGTGAGGTCTTTTCGCTAACTTAAGTTCCTTCTAATACTGGAATTGTGCTTAGATAGTGAAGTGTCTTGGGACGAACCTGGGAAATGTCAATAAATCAGCTCATTATACAACAATATTCTGTTGTGTCCCGCCGTGTGCATGAGGCTCTGCGGTAGCTGCTCTCGAGTTCTCTGTGGCTGCTGGTGACCTTCCATGCCAAGCGGCGTCTTTAGCTTTTAGGTCCCTCTTGGGGAGGTGTCGGGGGGAAGGTGCGTCCTTCTGCAGACAGTGACTGTTACGGGGACTGTGGATGTGTGTGTGACCGCAGCTAGTGAGCTTCCTGGGAGGGATGAGGAACCCTGATCTGAGACCAAAGGGCAAAATAGTTTCCCTCTGAAGAGGGATGATAAGGCACCTAGCCTCTGGGACAGGAAAAGCTCTGGAACCAAAAGAGCCACTTGTAAAGGTCTCTCTGCAGAAGTGAATTGCAGACTTGTACTGGCTTGGTCACACCACTCCATCTTGCATGTGCTCAGGGTTCCATGGAATAACACATCTGACTTCACATTGTCCCTAAAATGATGTTGGCAGTTTCAGGAGAAATCCCCTCAGTAAGTGGGGTTCTTACTCTTCATTTAATGTGCTCTAAAAAAAAAAAATAAGATACATTTTGAAAATCAAAGCTTTAAAATATTTAGACGCCCTTCTCCAAGGATGCATAGAGCCAGAAGTCAGCAGTGGCCTTATTAACTCAAGCTGACACTTTGTGGCATTTTAAAGCCTACTGCTTGCCTGCCTGCAACTGACACTTGTCCGTACACACCCTTCAGCTTCCCTAGCTTTGCTCAGCGTGTCCTTTACATGCCCCCTTCCGCCTTGCTTCCTAAACACCCTCAGCAAAGATCCTTAAGGCCAGAAATATGATGCTGCAGGTTTTACTTGAGTCCGTCTGTGGGATGGATGATGACCAATTTCTTTCTGGACTTGTGCCCTGACTCACTTAGTACCTCTGTATCCCTGCATTTATTTTGTACTTGCAGTTGCTTTGTGTTTTTGTTAGGTTTTCTGTTGTGTTTTCTCTATTTTTCTGAATTATGTATTTTCCTGATATTTCAAAACTCAGTTACTTGGCCCTTAAAATGAAATAATTTTCCTTGGGAAGAATGTATAGGGGACTCATTATATGTATATATAAACCCTGGCTGTCCTGAAACTCACTGTGTAGACCAGGCTGGCCTTGAACTCATAGAACTCCAACTGCCTTTGCCTCCCCGAGTGCTGGGATTAAAGGCGTATATACCACCATATCCAGAAGCTGGCTTTTCATTCATCAGTAAGCAAGGGGGCATCCTGATATGCTACCTACAGATGGGCATTTGTTTAGAGGTGACCCGTCAGTCATCACAAAAGTTAGATGTGAACACTCATGTCTTTTCAGATTCTTACCTCATAAGTCAAGTTTATCTTCATTTCAGCCTGCCTGTCTTACAGTCTAAAAGCAACAAACAAAAATGGGCAAATAGAACAAACCTTGTCTGTGAAATTATAGAGGCGGTATGAGAAACAAACACATAAAGACCCTTCCTAATGCATGTGGGTAAACAGTGCCCCTGATGTCAAAGCCCCTAGACCCTTCTTTCTTCATTACTCTAATAAGAAAAGTCTCTTCCCAATGGGTTTTGTACATCCCTTCCTTGTTTTTTATTTGCAATAAAGACTTGTTTTTAAGTCCCCTTTCTTCCTCTGTCTGGAATGCTAAGTCTAACTTTAGCTCTGGTCTCAGATTCGGACCTCTGCTTCCAGTTTCGGTACTGAGCTCTGTGGAAGCCAGTGACATTTTGTACTGAGCCCCATCCCACCCCCCCTCCCGCCACACACACACACTTTCTGGACTCGGCCGTGGAAGCCACATGTCACTGCATGAGGCAGGGTGCGTTTAGTAAAATTTGATGAGCATGTCGCATGAATGGAAATTGCATGTTGGGAACTGGGCAGAAAACTAAGTATCTAGGACTGGCTCAATCTTTAGCATGTAAACATTCTGCTAAGGCTTCAGACCAACAGGCTTACATTTCAACTGCTGTGTCCTTGCCCCTTCAACTGTCAGAATCTGTCACTAGACAAGCTTAATTAAGCTCTGTATTCCCTAAAACATTAAGACACAAGTTTAAATACAGAAGTTGTGGGATAATATGGTTGGGTAAACCACTACAAATGAGACTGCCTCTAAGGTTAGGGTGCCTGTTATGAGTACTCTAGCTTTCAATACACAGTTTGAACAGTGTGTTTCTGTGAAAATTGATTTTCCATGTAACACTCAAACAGCGGCCCTTGTCCATATTGTAAGTCTCCAGCTGTTGTACACGTTCAGTGTTTCTCTAAAGTTTACATTTTAGTAAAAGTGTTCATCCTACATCTCAGCCAAGGACCATTTGGAGTTTGATTTCTACCGCCCTGAGATTTCCGTTTGGAAGATAGAGGGAGTGTCCTGTCTTCCATGACGTGGGCAGCACTTTAATTCTCTCCGAACTCTCGCTGATTGTCCGATGGCTTCGGGTTCTCTACAGCCAGGCTAGTCATCTGTCTGTGGTGCTCTGTGAGGCTCAATTGGGGAAGAATGAGTGGCCGTGTATGTATATGTTTGTATGGAAGTGTGCATGCATACCTGGGGATGCACATTCCTGTGTGTGCACATGTGCAGGTCAGAGGTCAGCACTGGATGTCTTCCTCTATTTGTGCCTGATGGTATTGAGGCAGGATCTCTTACTGAACCTAGAACTCACTGATTTGCTAGAAAGGCTGGCAGATGATCTCCGTTCACTCTCCTTGTTGAGATAGGGTCTCTCACTGGGACTCCAACTCACCCATTCAGCTAGGCTGGCTGGCCAGTGTGTCCCAGGGTTCCTCCTGTCACTGCCTCCCCAACACTGGGATTACAATCTCAGGTCACTGTCCCTGGATTTTACCAGGGTTCCAGAGATTAAACTCTGATCCTTGTGATTGGCACTGTCACCCCAGCCTCAAATGAACTCTTAAACCTTGTGTGTGTGTGTGTGTGTGTGTGTGTGTGTGTGTGTGTGTGTGTGTATGTGGAGAGGTTTCTGCTGACTGCTGGAGATAGAACCCTGTGTTCTTTAGCATTGCTGTCCTCTTTAGCGAGCCCAGATTTCCCACAGGGACACTTCCTCCATTAGGAGGTTTGGGCTTTGCTGGCAGACACCGTCCTTCAGAAGCATCAGTTCAAAGAGTGATGAGGAGGCCAAATAAAAAGAGACAGCAGGCTTCTGTGACTGTAGTGTACCAACAGTCCCCAGATCCACCATACTCTGTGATGAAAGCTGTTTTGTCAGTGTGACTGTTGAGATGGCAGAAAATAGTTACATTGTTAAGTATGAGAATATCAGGAGCTCCAAGAGGAGGTGTGTAAAAATAAGTCACAGGAGAGGAGAGGAGCCAGTAGAGCCCCTGGGAGCATGCAGCTCACAAGGACCTCTGTGACATAAAAAACAGCAAAAGATGGGAAGGCCAGAAGCAAGAGTGTTGTTACTTGTCTGAAACATACGAAGGTGAAATGCCACTGTCTTCTAATTAATAGAAACTTCAAGTACCCTCTAAAAGAGAAGTTGGTGACAGCATACGAATTAGACAATCATCTAATTTTAGAGCTGACCAGCTATCCAACCGT
>CAJQZJ010036248.1:0-34991 GCA_907164525.1 Lophiomys imhausi
TTTTCACCTTTATTTTGGGATATTTAAAATCTCCCCAACCATTTTTTTGAAGAAATATGGATTAAATATTAATAAACCTTTTACTATTTCTCAATCACTGTACAAGGGCCAAAGGACACATTTGGGGAGCGTCAGGGTCTCAGACCTCATGGAGCCTTGGAGGGGATGGTTATGAAACAGGTGACAGTCCCATTGCCAGCTCCTGAGAGCTGGGATAGAAGTGTAGGACACTATGGGTGCCCTTAGCAGTGGCAACTAAGCCCAGGCAAGTATGGTAAAGTTAGACAAGGCTTTCAAACTCAGTGACATCCAACCTCAGTCTGAAAGGAAAGGAGGGGTATCCAGGTATGAGGGGGCATTTAGAGAAAAGGAATGTCGGTACAAAAAGAAGCAACTTCAGAGGATCTGTGAAGAAAGTAAAAGCCATGAAGCCGGTGGTTGCAGTGGGAAGGAGTGACTAGGGACAGAGCTGAGAAGACAGAGCAGGGACAGAAAGGTGAAAGCAGATCTGTCTCAGAGCTGCCCCTCTGGCAGCCGGGAGGCAAACTGGATCATGGAGTAACACAAGAATAGAATAGAAATCCAGGTGAAAGTTAATGGACTCTGGCAGTGGTGGCTGCCTGGAGCAAGGGAAGTGGGGCGTGAAATAGGACGTGTCAACAAGTCAAGGGCAAAGTCACAGAGTCAACAAATGCATATTATTTAAAAATTTTTAAGTTTCATTTATGTACTTCAGTGGGGTAAGCCAGGCCATGGCAGCCATGTGAAAGTCAAAGGGCAACTTGTGGGTGCTGAATCTCTTTTACCATCCAAGCTCCAAGGACCGAACTCAGGACTTCAGTCTTGGTTGTAAGTGTGTTTACCTGCTGAGCCATCTCACTAGCCTGGTAATGGAGAGTTCAGAGGATGCCTGGAGCCAAGAGTTGCACAATGTGAATGTTCTTAATGTTACAACTGTATACCTAAAATGTGGTTAATATGGCAAAAAATTATGTGATGTATATATATTGTATGTATATTTATATATTGATATGAGAGATGATAGAGGATGGGCCTATAGATAGATAGATAAGTAAATAGACAGATGATACATCCATACACACAATTTTAGAGAAACAATAAGATAGGAAGAAAGACTGGTGAAGACTAGCTGTAAGCAGAGAAAGACCCGAGCCAACTTTGGATCATGAAAGCCAAGGAAAACCAGCTTTGCAACAATGAGCCAAGGGTGGGTAAGGCCAAGTGGTACCCTGAGGCTAAGCAAGATGATGATTAAAGGTGCTTGTTGGTTCAACCACAAAGAGATTTTGCTAAGTGATATTTCAATCCCATGACCAGAGTGGAAGCCAGATGCAAGAAGTTGAAGCAGGGGGAAAAAAGCAAGATACAGAGGGCATAGGACTCCAGGAACTATGTGGAAGAAGGGCAGAAAGATTGTAAGAGCCAGAGGGGATGGATAACATCGGGAAAGCATCTTCCGACACATCGGGACTGATGCACCTGTGAACTCAGGGACTGACACACGAGACATGCACAAGTTCAACTTAGACAGGGTCCCAGCACTGAAATAGGGATGTGGATACAGGCGCCCACCCCTAACCAAGCAGCCATCTCAATTGACAGTCACTCGTAAAGGAAAAAAAAAACTTTTTTTGTTCCTATGGAATCTCATTGTGTGTGATGTGTTAACCACAGTTAAGGCAGGGTCCATGGGCAACATCAGATGACCAACACAAAATGAATTCAGTGATATTTTTGTAGACTTTTTGTCTCATGTTTCTTTGTTTGGGCATAATTTTGTCTTATTGGCCTTTGCCTATACATCATAGTTTTCAATCTTGTATTTTCCTTGTGTGCTTGGGTATGTTTCTTTAGTCTTTTTTCTTCTTTCTTTTTTTAATCCTGGTTTGTTTCATTTTTGTTTGTTTGTTTGTTTGCCTGTTTGTTTACTTTCTGAGGTGGGAAGGATCTGGAAGAAGTTGGAGGAGAGGAACCCCTAATCAGAATGTTGTATAAATTTTTTTTCATTAAAAAAAAATAGAGCAGTGATTCTCAAGCTTCCTAATGCTGAAACCCTTTAATACAGTTTCTCATTTTTGTAGTGACCCCCAACCATAAAATTATTCTTATTGCTACTTCATAACTGTAATCTGGTTACTGTTATGAATTGCAGTATGAATATCTGTGTTTCCAATAGTCTTGGGTGACCTCTGTGAAAGGGTCATTTGACCCTGAAAGGGGCCGCGACCCACATGTTGAGAACTGCTGATATAGAGGGTAGGTGAAGATACTTTTTAAGATGTTTTATTATAAAGATGAAGAACGGGAGAGGGGTTGTAGAAAGAAGCCCGTTTAAGATGGAACAGATTCAAGCTATTCAGTGCTTGCAGAAAGTCAGTAGAAAAGGCATTTAAAAAGTTATAGACCAGGTCTCAGAGAAAGCAAGAGGCAATGAATGAGGGCACGTGTTTGTTTGTTACAAAGAACAGTGAGATGGCTTTCTTTCCAGTGTTCCAGTTGTTGACTGGTGCAGCTGGAAACTTTGAGATGCTCTAGTGCCTTGAGTAGTTTGTGTGAGGTCAGAGGAAGGCCATCTGAGTAGAAGAAGGTAGTGGATACTAGGAAAGGGTGGATATGGGGAGAAAGAGAAATTCAGAAGTACTGAACTGTCTGGCTGACGAGAGACAGGGCACTGAGGAGGGAAGCAGTCCCTGAGAGGCACTGGCTTTGGAGTCCATAATGTCAGTCATGCTGTTGTTCTGGACAGGTGGCTTCGGTGGCCGGGCTCTGCAGTCCCCTTGAGATACACACACCTGGCAGGTGCAAACTTTATAGATTCTCCTCTATGAAGAGACGTGGACGCTGATCATACATGTCATTTAAAGCAACCTCATACTTTATTTTCTTTAAAACATTGTTAAGAGGAAACTAACTGGCTGAAGAGTTGCTCATTATTTGGATTGTAAAGAGGTTAATAATGGGGGTTGGAACTGATTCACCTGAGTCCTGTGTCGACTGCAGAGATTATCGAAATCTATCCTCACACATCTTTGGAGCCAGGCGTGCTAATGAATGTCTGTAACCCCGGCACTCAGAAGCTAAGGCAGGAAGATTAGGACTATGTACCCAGCCTTAGCTACAGAGCACAACCCCATTTCCTCATAACCAAAGGCTGGGGCTGGAGAAATGGTTCAGGGATCCTTGCTGCTCTGGCAAAGGATCCAAGTTCAGTTCCCAGCATTCACACATGGTAGCTCATGACTGCCTGTAACATGTTCCAGGAGATCTGATGTCCTCTTCTGGCTTTCTCAGGTACTTACACATACACACACACACACACACACACACACAGTGTGCACACACAGGGACCCACAAAAAATTAAAAGCACGGGCTGGTGATATAGCTCAGTGGGAGAGTACTTGCCCAGCATGAGCAAGGCCCTGAGTTTATCTCCCAGCACTAGGAAACAAAACAGTAATAAATTTCCTAATGGTTTACTGGATAGGTAGTGTGTCCTCCAATTTTCAGGTCTGTTTGTGATGGGCACTCATGGCCCTAAAGGCACCTGCTGCATTGCATGTAGAAATAAATGTGTCAACTGCTCAGCAAGCTTCCAAGGTCACATATGCCTTTATAGATTTTCTTTTGCATGTAGACCCAGGATCTGGGTAAGCAATAGTCTAAAATCAGTACCATTGTCATATTATAGCCAGGTTCTTCTCCCAAATGAGGTGCAGCAGCAGAAGGAATGCCATTGGTATCTCACAAGCTGGTGCCTGGAATGGCAGCATCTGTCAAAAGCCCCATCCAAAAGGTGTCTCCTCTTACTTCACTTTCTGATTTTACTGTCCTGTATAGAAAGCCAGTAAAAACAAATGAATCAATGAACAAATATAATAAACACATTTTTAAAGGACATTTCTTTTCCCTGATGATGCCTCTAGAAATTCAAAGCAGAGCAGCTGAGCTGGCTTGCCATGATGGAACATGTTCTATGTCTATGTTGTCTCATTTTGTAACCCCTAGCCATGTGTGGCCACTAAGGATGCCAAATGCAGCTGTGAAACCCAGGAATCACATTTTAGAACTTATTAAAGGGTGATTAATTCAGTGCGATCCACATGTGACCACCGGCTCCTATTTTAGACAGATGCTTTATAAGCAAGTGTGTGTGTGTGTGTGTGTGTGTGTGTGTGTGTGTGTGTGTGTTATTTCTGTTTTTGAAATATTCTTTCAAATCTATCTGCATAAGCTAAGCTAGCTGGGTCAGTACCCAGGTATCCACCTTTCTCCAAGAACTGAAATCCTAAGCATCCACTGCCACAGTGCTTTATGTGGATTCTAGGGATCAAGTGCAGGCCCTTGTATTTCTGTAGCAAGAACCTTACTGACCAAGCTCCCTCCCCAACCACAGAAACAAACTTAGATAGAACTGGAATTTTGAATATGGATCATAAATAATGCCACCCCAGGAAACTTCCTCCAGTCTGATGGCCATACAAGTCTGGCTGGTCCTACCATCAACAAGAGACTGGTAGCGAAGGAATCCTGCTTGGTAAATAAGTGTATGTTGGAGAGAGAGACAGATTTAAGAACCAGTAGCCATGGTGGGCTCACCTTCATTTCTGCCTGAATACTAGATTCCTGTGTACAAAGGGCAAAATGTGGGAGAACAAATTTTACTTGATGCCTACTGTATACCAGCATTCTGTTACTGAATGTATGCCATGTCATTGTTTCTTTAACCCTTATATAGCCTATATGAAAGTTTTTAATGCCTTTTAAGTATGGAAATTGGATTTAAAATGATTTAGTGACTTTGCTGTTTGGAGACTGGTCATTTACATTGTATGGCCTATTCAAAACCTAGATTAGAACCCAAGCAGAGACAAATCCATATCTCATTATCTCCAACATGTATAGGCTGGTCGTGTCCTCAGCATAATGCTCATGTCAGAGTTAGGTCCTCTAGCCTGGGACTGAGCAGAGTAGAGAAACGCAGTGACCGATAATCTCACTCGTTATCCTCTATTCTTCCTCTTCCCTTCATCTCCTCTGTCTCCTGTCCTCCCTTCGTTATATACCACTTCAATTGATATACATTAGCTCCTTTGCTGTAGGAGAAGATGCACAGTTGATCATTTTAGTAAGACTACTCAAGAAACAAAGTCATATTATATCACCTTAATTTACATCCAGGTGCTTACATGTACTTATATATTATAATAAATATATAGTGTCGTGTATCATAGAGAAGCTACTGGTTCCTGCATACCTTCTCCATGTTTCTTACATAGGAATTTTTTCTTCTGCTTTTATAGTGCTTTCAAAATTTTCACTAATAAAAATAATGTGGAAATGGAGGGATGAAGAGAGGGCTCAGAGGTTAAAAGCACTGGCTCTTCTTCCAGAGGACCTAGGTTCTAGTCCCAGCGCCCACAGGGTAGCCCACAACTCTATAACTCCAGTTCCAAGGGATCTGACACACACTTCTTGCTTTCATGGATGTGATGCATACAAATACAAGCAAAACACTCATACACTAAAATAATATAATGATAACAGTTGGTTTGTTTGTTTTTTTTAAAGAACACATCCATTATCTTAGAATTGGCCATTTGTTGCTCTTTTGTCAAAATAGCCATCAAAGTCTACTCAGTTAGCATGACCTCCTATATCACACCACTTATCCATGGACTTCTGTTGTACATTATATATCTAGACCCATCCATTCTATGTCTGCTACCATTGTATATCACATTTCTCAAGCTTCCATCCCACATGTCTTATATTGTGCGTGACCTCTCTTGAACTATCCACCCCATATGGATGGATATATCTACCTACTCTGTTGTATATTTCTAGAGCCCTCTATCCCTGTATCTGCTATTGTCATACATCGCAACGATAGCGCTGTCCACCCTGTGTATCCGGCTGGTACTGTTGCATATCTTGTCTCCTGAGCCATCTATCCTGAGCCCTGTGTCTTCACTTTGGAGCCTCAATTTTATGTCTGTCTTTTCCTTCCAGTCCTCATTCAGCTGTTGTCAGACTTTGTGAACATTCTAGTTCTTTGTTGTTTGTTTTCTGTTGTATCATGAGCAGTTTTGTGTGCTGCTGCGCCCATTGATGACAGTAGGTCTTATTGTGGTTGTTGTTTTGGTTTTTCGAGACAGGGTTTCTCTGTGTAATAGTCCTGGCTGTCCTGGACTCACTTTGTAGACCAGGCTGGCCTTGAACGCACAGAGATCCGCCTGCCTCTGCCTCCCAAGTACTGGGATTAAAGGCGTGTGCCACCAAGTCTGGCTTGATGATGGTAGTTTTAATGTCTGAAATACTGTTTAGAGCATCACAAACCATCATTTAACCACTCTAGCATTGTTTGCTGCATGGAGTTCATTTCAAAGTTACATGTTTATGTATTGTAAACATATAGGTTGAAGTGGTTATTAATACCTCTGAGTGGGTTCAGACCAGTCTGCTCCCACATCCCCTGTGAATTCAGGGTTTATCATACTATGGCCTTTGTGATTGGATATTGCCTCTGATTTTAAAAACTCTTCATATGCCTTATTTTTCTTTTCAAGTGTAATATTCTCCATAGTAATAGCTGACACATCCTAATCATTCTGCAGACACTGGGCACTTGTTTTGCGCTTTCTGAGCTCTGCACAGTCCGTACATGGGATCAGGATCAGGTTGCCTGGTGGCTTGTACTTGCAGATGGCACAGACGGTCAGCATCCCTTACCTCAGACATCACACAGCTTCAAATGAGCACATCCAAGTCTTATCTGGTTCTGATATTCACTCCTCAGTGCTAAGACAGTACTTCCAAAGAGTCACCAACCACCAACGGTCAGCTGCTCTAGCAGACTTACACAATAAAGGTTAAAGAGAGCCTAGCACCTCCCAGAGAGACTTAATTCTAGGCCATCAGGACTTGCCATCAGCCTGCTGGATTCTAAATCCTGCTTTGAGTGCTGGCTTATTATCCTGTTATGACTCTGTATGTGATTTCAAGCATTGTCTCATGAAATTATGGTGTCTTTATTGTTAGTTTTGCTGCTGGGGAGTGATACATCTCAAGCCCATGTAGCATTTGGTTTATAAAGTAGACTGGACTATTAGCATCCTCTTCCACATTTGGTCTAGAAAAGAGCTTCCCTTGGTTTGCATAAAATATGAGTTGAGTGCTTACAACATTGTGTAATGACATTATTACTTCCAGTGAGGAGGCACAAAAGTCTCTAATGGTGTCTTGAAAAAAGACTATCCAACCACTTTAGGTTCCTGCTTAGGGCAATAAATAGTCCCCACATTGTAAAATAAAACTTACTGGATTCAGTGTCGCTGATTTATGTTAAGAAATAATGTCAAAAGTTGATATTTTCTTTTTAAAAATTTTTTTCTTTCTTTTTTGTTTCTTCAAGTTACATTTCAATCACAGTCCCTTCCCTATACCCCCCTCCAGTCCCACCCTCCCACCCTCAATCCCCCATCCTGTTCCCTTTTTTGTTAAGTTTAAGGTATATCTTATTTCCCCCTACAGTTTCCCCTTTCAGTCCAACAAATGGCTCTTTCTCTTATAATAATAAATACAATACAAAACAATAGAGGTAATTAAGACACAGTTATTAGGGTTATATGGCTTAGTGTACATTCCCAATGTCCAGTCCATATGTATTTGGCACCTGACTTTAACATTCTACTATCTAACCATCTCCATGAGTTTAAAGTTCTATATCTAACTCAACACTCATACTAACTTGCAACACAATTTTAAAAGCATCTTCTTAGATCTATAACACTCTCTTGATTCCTAAACAACTCAAAATTTAATTATGAGACTCTAGCTATCTGTTCTTCAACCACCTCAGAGACCTGAGAGGGATAAATATATCTGATTTTATAGGAAGTACAGGGACTGAAGCTTCCAGAACTAAGAAATGACATACCAGTGGCTGCCTGGACAGTTCCCATTTTCTCTCCATACATTACAGCATCGATCTTCAGTCATTTGGCCCCGTTTCTCTGACAGACATTGATTGTAGAGCAGGGGTTATGAAGGACTTACCTACCCTGTCTTGGCAGAGCTAGGCTGTCGACTTACCTGCTTCCAGGTTTTGTCCTTTTTGGACAGCATTCTGTCTACAGTTGGAGCAAGGGGCTTTTCCTACCAAGAGACGGGCTTGAGACTAATTCAATCATCTCCCACTGGAGATTCTTCGATGCTCATCTTCTACTTGGAGTAGAATGGGGGTGCTGTCAGGAGTTGATATGTCTCGATATAAAAAAATCTAAAGTTACAAAAACATCTTTGAATGCCATATTCTGCAGATCTCTTGAGGTTTTCGAAGAGGCCCTATCTATCTCTTATATTAGGATAAGCAGATGTTGCTTGTCTCTTAGCAGCTTTATTTCTGATTAGCTTAGAAAATAACTATAATAGGCTGTCATAGTACTTAACAAAATGACCAGCTTGCATAACTATTAGTTTGCACTTCTTAATTATCCTAAACAGTTCATGACAATTAGTAGTAAAAGGCCAGAACATCACAATTCATTTTTTTTCTTTACCTCCTAACCCTTACATCCCATTTCTCTGGAGTGGGGTGTCCTTATATAACAGTCCCTCATCTCAGTTGAGAGGTCATATGAGGGCCAAGAGCCTTCTCATTCATTGGGGGTCTACAAGGCAGTACCACCAGTGAAAAGTGTCTCATTGCCCAGGAGAGAGAACTAAAAAACAAATAAGCAGACAAACAGAAAAAAAGAATAAAAAATAGAAAAAAATATAAAAATATATAATAAAAAAATAAAAAGTCTATGTCCAAGTTCCCTTTGCTGTGTTAGTTGTAGTACCGATATCCTCTACTATATCGCTAAAATCCTACTATAAGTGAATATATGCCATATGCATCCTTCTGAGTCTGGGTTAGTTCACTCAGGATGAGCTTTTCTAGTTCCATCCATTTGGCTGCAAATTCCATAATTTCATTGTTCCTGATAGCTAAATAATATTCCATTGTGTAGATGTACCACAGTTTTTTAACCCATTCTCCGGTTGAGGGACATCTGGGTTGTTTCCAGTTTCTAGCTATTACAAATAAGGCTGCTATGAACATAGATGAGGAAACTTAAGGACCTTATGATTCCATGAAGAGGCATTTGGGTGTATACCCAGAAGTGGTATGGCTGGGTCCTGAGGCAAAGCTATTCCAAGTTTTCTAAGATATCGCCAGACTGACCTCCATAGTGGTTGCACAAGCCTGCACTCCCACCAGCAATGGAGGAGGGTTCCCCTTTCTCCACAACCTCGCCAGCATGTGCTGTCATTTGAGTTTTTGATCTTAGCCATTCTGACAGGTGTGAGATGGAATCTCAGAGTCGTCTTGAGTTACATTTCTCTGATGATTAAGGATGTTGAGCATTTCTTCAAGTGTCTCTCAGCCATTAGGGATTCCTCCTTTGTGAATTCTCTATTTAGCTCTGTCCCTCATTTCTTGATTGGATTATTTGGTTTCTTGGCATTTAATTTCTTGAGTTCTTTGTAGATTTTTGGATATTAGCCCTCTGTCAGATGTGGGGTTGGTGAAGATTTTCTCCCAGTCTGTAGGCTGCAGTTTTGCTCCAATGACAGTGTCTTTTGCCTTACAGAAGCTTTTCAGTTTCATGAGGTCCCATTTATTGATTGTTGATCTCAGGTCCTGAGCTGTTGGTGTTCTGTTCAGGAAGTTGTCACCTGTGCCAATGAGTTTGAGGGGTTTTCCTACTTTTTCTTCTAGTAGATTTAGTGTGACCGGCCTTATGTTAAGGACTTTGATCCACTTGGATTTAAGTTTTGTACAAGGTGATAAGTATGGGTCTAATTTTATTCTTTTACAAGTGGACATCCAGTTGGACCAGCACCATTTGTTGAAGATGCTGTCCTTCTTCCATTGTGCCCTTTTGGCTTCTTTGTCAAAAATTAGGTGGCCATAAGTGTATGGGTCTATTTCTGGATCTTCAATTCAATTCCATTGATCTACTGGTCTGTTTCTATACCAATACCATGCTGTTTTTACAACTATTGCTCTGTAGTACAGCTTGAAATCTGGGATGGTGATACCTCCAGATATTTTTTTATTGTGCAGGATTGATTTAGCTATTCTGGGCTTTTTGTTGTTCCATATGAAATCGAGAATAGCTCTTTCCAAGTCTATAAAAAATAGTGTTGGTATTTTGATAGGAATTGCATTGAATCTATATTGCTTTTGGTAGGATGGCCATTTTTATTATGTTGATCCTAACTCCCTTTTCATTTCTGATTTTGTTGATTTGGGTTTTCTCCCTCTGTCTTTTAGTTAATTTGGCTAAGGGTCTGTCTATTTTGTTGATTTTCTCGAAAAACCAACTCTTGGTTTCATTGATTCTTTGTATAGTTCTTTTTGTTTCTAAGTTGTTGATTTCAGCCCTTAGTTTGATGATCTCCTGCCTTCTGCTCCTCTTGGGAATGTTTGCTTCTTTTTTTTCCAATTCACCCAATTTAGCTGTTAATTCGCTAATATGAGCTGTCACAATTTTCTTTTTGAAGGCACTTAGTGCTATGAACTTTCCTCATAGCACAGCTTTCATTGTGTCCCATAGGTTTGGGTATGTTGTGTCTTCATTTTCATTGGATTTTAAGAAGTCTTTGATTTCCTTCTTTATTTCTTCCCTGACCCAGTGGTCCTCTAGTAAAGAGTTGTTCAATTTCCATGTGTGTGTAGACTTTCTGTTGATTCTTTTGCTATTGAAGTCCAGCTTTATTCCATGGTGGTCTGATAAGATACAAGGGGTTATTTCAATTTTCTTGTATCTGTTGAGGCTATCTTTGTGTCCAACTATATGGTCGATTTTGGAGAAGGTTCGGTGAGGTGCTGAGAAGAAGGTGTATTCTTTTGTGTTTGGGTGAAATGTTCTATAGATATCTGTTAGGTCCATTTGGTTAATGATCTCTGTTAGACTCATTATTTCTCTGTTTGGCTTCTGTCTTGATGATCTGTCCATCGTTGTGAGTGGGGTGTTGAAGTCTCCCACTATTAAAGTGTTTGGATCGATGTGCGATTTAAGTTTTAGAAGCGTTTCTTTTATAAATGTAGGTGCCTTTGTATTTGGGGCATAGGTGTTCAGTATTGAGATGTCCTCTTGGTGGATATTTCCTTTAACGAGTATGTAATGCCCTTCTCTGTCTTTTTTTATTAACTTCAATTGGAAGTCTATGTTGTTTGATATTAGGGTGGCTACTCCAGCTTGTTTCCTGGGTCCATTTGCTTGGAAAACCTTTTCCCAGCCCTTTACTCTGAGATAGTGTTTATCTTCAATAGTGAGGTGTGTTTCTTGTATGCAGCAAAAAGATGGGTCTTGTTTACAGATCCAGTCTGTAAGTCTGTGTCTTTTTATTGGCAAGTTGAGTCCATTGATGTTGATGGATATTAGTGACCAGAGGTTGTTATTTCCCATTATTTTGGTATATCTGGTCATCTTGTGTTTCTTTTTGTTTAGTTGCTGTGGAGGTTTCTATTTCCTCTGTTTTCTTGGGTGTAGTTATCTTCTCTGTGTTGGAATTTTCCTTCTAGGATCTTCTGTAGGGCTGGGTTTGTGGGGAGATATTGTTTGAATTTGATTTTGTCATGGAATATCTTGTTTTCTCCATCTATGTTGATAGAGAGTTTTGCTGGGTATAGTAGTCTGGCTGGGCACCTATGTTCTCTTAGGGCTTGTAGAACATCTGTCCAGGCCCTTCTAGCTTTTACAGTTTCTGAGGAGAAGTCAGGTGTAATTCTGATGGGTCTGCCATTGTATGTGACTTGGCCTTTTTCTCTTATAGCTTTTAATATCCTTTCTTTGTTCTCTGCATTTGGAGTTTCTATTATTATGTGGCAAGAGGAGTTTCTTTTCTTATCTAATCTGTTTGGTGTTCTGTAAGCCTCTTGGATTTTTACTGGCATCTCTTTCTTTAGGTTTGGGAAGTTTTCTTCTATGATTTTGTTGAAGATATTTCCTGGACCATGGAGTCGGGAGTCTTT
This sequence comes from Lophiomys imhausi, assembly GCA_907164525.1. NCBI lineage: Eukaryota > Metazoa > Chordata > Mammalia > Rodentia > Muridae > Lophiomys > Lophiomys imhausi. The sequence goes on from CAJQZJ010036248.1 coordinate 12,051, forward strand.
TCTTTCCTCTATGCCTATAATTCTTAGGTTCTGTATTTTCATTGAGTCCTTGATTTCTTGGATATTGTGGGTGAGAGATATTTTAGCTTTCTCATTTTCTTTGGATGTTGTATTGATTTCTTCCATCGAATCTTCCATGCCTGAGATCCTGTCTTCCATCTCTTGAATCCTATTTTTGGTACTCACATCCGTAGTTCCTGTTCTCTTCCCTTGATTCTCCATTTCCATTTTTAACTCTGACTGTGTTTTCTTTTTTGTTTCCATTTCCATTTTCATTTCTTGAGTGATGTTATTTGTTTTGTACCTTTCCTTCTCCAGTTTGCTTCTCTTTGCCTGGAAGTCTTCCATTGCCTTCTCTTTTTCTTGTTCAAGTTGACTCATCTTGTTCTGAAGTTCTCTAATGGTGTTTTCCATTGCTTTCATATGTGCAATTGTGGCTTCTTTGAATTCCTTCATAGATTTAAGTTCTTCATGAAGAGACTTTATCACTTTCCATAATGTAGAATTGTCATCGTTTTCATGTGTTTCAGCTGTGGTGAGGTGGTTTGGGCTGGATGAAATAGCGTTGCTTTCTTTTGTTGGAGTCATTCTGCTCTGGTTTTTTTTTTTTTTTTGGTCTGGGTCCTCTGGCCATGTGGAATTTTTTAGCTGTCTTATGGACTTGGGTCCAAAGGGGGTGCTTTGGTGTAGGAGTAGAGTTGCCTTACTACACCCCTATAAGGTGAGTCATTCAGCCCTGCCTCATAGGTGGAGACCTAACTAATCCGGGGGTGGAGCTGTGTACAAGTAAGCTCTGGTTCCCCACCGAAAGGGCCAGTACTAGTAAAAAAGTCAGATATACAACAGTTTTAAATACCTCGCAGTTTGCCCGGGGTTGGCTTCTGTGGTGGGTAAATCTGCCTTCACCACCCCCAATAGCCTTGCCGCTCCCACAGCCTGGAAACTGGCCAGTGACGTCACCGCAGTGGGTTGCAATCTGCAGCCTGAAGGCACTTTGCAGCCGAGCTGTGCTCACTTCCAAGGGTCGCAACCTTTCGCCAGATAGCTTGATCCTCTGTGGGAGACCTGGGGGTGCCCAGCAGGGTGGAGATTATCTCTGCATGGGGTCTGAATCTGCCCACTGGGTATTAGATTGGAACTTACCCAGCATGTCTCTCCTGATGGGGGAGGGTGGGATCCCGATTCCCGGATTCAGTGGCTTCCTTGCATGTCCGAGAGTGGGAGGGATCATCCTGCCCAGGGACCCCCAGTGGTCCCTGGGTAGTTGGGCTCACCCAACTAGATCTAGAGTGGTTGAGCTGTTTCTACAGCATCCTGCAATACTCGCCGCCCTGTGACTGTTAACCCTGAAATCAAAATACGTCCGTGCAGGCCGCCGCCATCTTGGATCCCCGAAAAGTTGATATTTTCATTGTATATTAAGATATCAAAACCTAAAGCATGAGTTTTATTTTTTAATCCCATTTAAGAAATTTTATTTTGGATTACATTGTAATAAACTTAGAGAAGAAAATTGTGGTTGGGAAAACTGGTGTTGCTAGCACAAAGAATAGAATCATTTGCCTGCTTTTCCACCATGCTTTTAACTGTTAGGAGATTGGGGTTATTAAGGTCACAAGAAGCTTGGAGAACAGAGTTGGAGTTCAGGCTGCCTTTGTAAAGTAGAAGGTAACAAGAGGAAAGCATTCTAGTCAAAAGTCATTTCAAGGGCTGGGAAACCTTGTAAATAATGCAAGACTAAGAGAGAAGGAGAAGATAGGCCAGGATCTAACTGTGTAGAGTCCCAAACATTAGACGATTCTAAAGTTTGTATTTATAGCATGGGGTAAATATCAAACAAAATGCAAGTACCCTGGTAAAACTGACAGATTGTACTGCAGTCTAGCCAAGTGTGGTGACCCCTTATTGTAATCCTAACACTCAGGAGGTGGCAGCAGGCTGAGTCCTCCAAGTCTGACAAAACCACAGAGGTTCCATTTAAATACAGGTTTTGCTTCTTCCTTCTGTAGCTCTTCCACTGGGTTTGATCTGGTCACACCACTGTGCACATGTGTGTGAATGTCACACTGATCCACATTAGTATGGATAGGTAGTACATGTTAACAAAATTGAGGCAATTACTGAAAACTAATGAGGGCAGGCATCCTGGTGTACACCATTTATAAGGACACAGAGACACAAGGAATGTGAGTTTGAGACCAGATATATAGTAAAACCCTTGCCTTACAAAATGACAACAAAATCATCAAGTAGAAACAGGAGCAAATCCACCAACATGGATGGGGAGCAGAGACTGGCAAAGTTCTAGAAGATGGAAAGTATACTGGGTTATATTTCTAGGTAAATAAAAAGAGCACAGGACTGGGGAGATGCCTCAAGGAATAAGAACACTTGCTGCTGCTCTTGCAGAGGACTGGACTATAACCCACACCAGGAAACTGACTGTTGCCCTCTCTAGTCTTCTTGGGTGCCACACTCACACAGTGTACACACAGTGAAACAGACACATGAAAAACAACACATACACATGCAAGAGCATGCACACACACATGCACATGACATGAAAACTATCAAGTGGGAGAAGAGGAGGAGAGGCTAAAAGGAAGAAAGAAAGAAGAGGCTTTAAATCTGGCCAAAGTACATGATATGCTTCAAAGAAATTGTGCAAAGCCCAGTACTGTATACGATGAATATATACTGATACCATTTAAAGATTAAAATTCTACCAATAACATTGAAAGGGTGGCAAAAAGTAATAGATGCATATTGAATCTACTTCAATAGAAAATGACACTCTGTTAAAACAGGAATAGATGATATATGAAATTTTAGAGGTGATTTTTGGTTGTTTTTTTTTTTGTTTGTTTGTCTGTCTGTCTGTTTGTTTTAAGACAGGGTTTCTCTATATCACCCTGGCCATCCTGGAACTCACTCTGTAGACCAGGCTGGCCTGATCTCACTCAGAAATCCACCTGCCTCGGACCCCTAAGTGCTGGGATAAGAGGCATGCACCACCACCACCTGACTAGAAAGGCATTTTTAACCACAGAAGAAGTAAGCACAGAAATACTTAAAAACTGTGAGTTCTTGAAAATGAGTCTAGGCTAAGGGGAAATTGTATGAAAGAAGTTTCCCATTCATGTTTTAACGTGCACACATTAGTTTTACAAGTCATGGGTGAAAGATTGTACATTCATGAGGATGCCTATCTGAGTGAGAGGTGTCTGTCTGATGTGTGGGCTGGAAGAAAGGAAGAACATACAGAGTTTTCAGTTGTCTCACCTCTCTCCATTTCAAGTAATATGAATCTGGTGGAAACAGAGAGTTGGCGGGGTCGATCTTTGAACTGGATAATTTTCTAAAGAGAGAACAGAAGAAAGATGCATGATATCTTCAGACTTATTGAGGGGGGACTTGAAATCAAAGCTGTGAATAAAAGAGATTGATGTCTTGTAGCTTCTTTACCAGTAATATTCTTCTGAGATGGCTGGAAGATCAAAACACAAATGGTAATGATTTTGTTAGGTAATATTTGTAACATGGGTAATATTTGTTACATGAATGTGATAACCCGAATATGTCTTACTTGTGTTACATATTACACTACTATATATCATAGTATTCACATCATGGTCCACCATAGGCCATAGTTAAAACTAGGTTAAATAATATATTTGTTATGGAGGCAGAGCCTCATTACGTAGCCCAGGATGCCCTTGAATTCACATGTCTCCTGTCTAACTCTTTGGGATGCTAGGGTCACAGGGGAGTGCTGTCATGCCAGTTGTAGCATCATTTTTAATCTAATTCTTCCAATAACAAAGTGTTGATGCTTCAGGCAGGCAATGTCTATCACTCAATCAAATGGCTTTCCTTGACTTGACTTGTGATTTGGGACAGTGTCCTGACTCCCTGCAGCACAGGTTGGCCTGAAACTTCTGATAGCCCTCCTCCTCCTCATCCCTGAGATAGCAGAGGTATGCTTCCACCCCTGGTTCTGACTGATTCTTTGTTAGATCTTTTTCCATGTTATAAATGACCATGGCATAAAATTAGAGGATGGAAACAAATGATTCCTTTGCTTGTTAAGAAAGGGAAAATCAAAAAAAAAAAAGTGGTCAGTCTTAGGGGACACTAGGACATTGCTTTTGCATCTTTTTTAGGTACACTAAGTTTCTCACCTTGGTATTATTGGCAAAGCTGTATTTCTCCTCTTAATTGGAATGTGTTCTTCGGGGAGGATTTGTACAGGGCATGGCATAAGCACAGATCTGCAGCTGTTTCATAACCACTGTGAAGTCAGTTGGCTGCACTCCACAGCACCAGGTCCAAACCTCAGAAACAGTTTTCAACCGATGTGACTGTGGGAGGAGTCTGCTTTGCAGTGGTTGCTTACCCAGAGTTGAGCGCTTTTGCGTGCACAATATGAAGCTGCTGTTCTGCTGGTGTGTCCAGAGTGACCAGCCAGGGAAACTTGTTTATGTTTTGTTTTGTTTAATTTGTCATCTAGCCTCAGTGCTTACTCTCTGTGGAACTTTAAGTGTTCTATCCATTAGCTGGAAATAGCAACTTTTTGAGCCCCTATTTCTCCCAGCCAATACTTGAATTTTAAAGATGTTTTAGGCTGCTGAAATCATTGTGATTCTGCCTTTAGTGGTGTAATCTCGTTATAGTCAAAGCAGTTGTAAAGACTGTGGTGGATTTAAAGTCCCAGGCTCTCTCTAACTCTCTCAGGAGGAAACAACTGCTATACAGTTACATGTACATCACTGGGATTCATTTGACTAATTTGCTGTCATCTCCTCTGCTTCTTAATGAAGCAACTAAAGTTCTTTCCAAATGGTACTTAGCAGATAGGGCACTACAGGGAAATGGAGAACAATTTCTACCCAAACACTCATGAAAGATTCAAACACAGGAACCTTTGCTAGTGCTGATACCTAGAAGTACATCTAATGCTTCCCACTCAAAGGCCACCAAATGTAATGTCACTCTTATCCTACATAGTTGGGCAGGAGTAAATTCTAAGGTAGGTTGCTTAGGGCCAGAAGTGCTAAGGTTAAGACTTGGAAAAATTATCTTGAAGTGACAGGAGATCACCAGAGATGTCTTAACAATGAAGGAAGGGATGTAGAGGTGATGTGGAGTTTCATCAAGAAGAAAGGAAGAAACTCAGGAGCTGCAGCAGGAGGGGGAGTGAAGTAGCATGGGAGAGAGGGGGGAGGAAGGGGTGTACAAGGTGAGATGAAGGAACAGTTAACTGTGATAATTAGAGGGACGGGGAGGGGTGGGGGGGCGGAAAAGGGCCAGAAGGATCAAAACTGAACACTGGTTATGAATCCAGCTCAGAAAGTCTGGAAATGGCCAAGAATAGGAGGTGCATTCTTGTTAGGTGTGGTAGAAACCAGTGTTGCCCAACTAACTCACGCTTCTATGTGAAGTAAGTGGAGGACTAGATGGTGGCTAGGAATATAGACACTATAGCACAGGCATGTTTGTACAAGGAGCCTCCAGAACTCCCGTGGAGCTTTGATTTTTTTTTTTTCCCCTTGCTGTTGTGGCAGGTTCCTTCCTTGGACGGTGCACACAGTCAGCAGAGGCCTGTTTTCTGTTGGCTTTTCTGCCCCACCTCCATTTGGCTGCCCCGCGGAAAACCTGGTGTTGCCGGCAGCCCTTCACCTGAACCTGGGCCCTCTTGTCCCCATGCTGAGATGACTCAGCAACCTCCCAGGGCTTTGGTGTCCAGATGTAAGCAGAAAACAGTGTCTCTCTGATCTTAGATTCCAGAACTGTCAGGTGTGGCTGGAGAGGGGGAGCCAGGTTCCTCCTGGGGACACCCACCATGCTTAGCAGGCTTCAACCTCTCAGGGAATCCTGTGGCTCACGCTGGGAACTTTTAGGTCTGTCAATGGTTTTAAGCTTCAGATACTTGAAAGTTAGAATTTGGGACAGACAGTTTTCTTCTGCAGGTTCTTCTGTCTGGGCTGAGCTCGTACATGAGTCCCAGAACTCGGTCGTGTGAATGTTGATATCTTTTCTTCGATATTTCTGCTGTAACAGTCCTATGCCATGGACATAGGAAGCAAAAAGGCAAATCAGAGAGTGTATGGTATAGCAGAATGCTCTTCCCATAGATGGCCACCAGAGTCTCCTTCAGCCCATGCTTCTCTTACAGTATGAGAATGATAGTCTTCCTACTAAGGGTATCTAGGACCTTCCCCTTAGATCCAAGTTGACCTTTTGGCTGCCTGGATCAGGTGCTGTAAAAATGACTTGCTGTGACTTCTAGAATGCCCTTGTATCTGTTCTGTATCCCTTGGACCTCAATTGCTGTGCTATAAGGTGATCCATGACTTGTAGAAAGGCCTAATCTAGGTGTTCTAACCATAGCTACAGCTAAATTTCTAAAAAAGGACATCTCTCACCAGTCACATGATAGCTGGGGAAACCCCAGCAGACTTCAGCAGTCAGCTATCATTTGACTACAGTGTGTGAGGCACAGTGACAACCTCCTAGCTAAACCCAGTCAACCTCAAGATTTAACCCACTAAATGTAAGGCCAATTGGTTGCACTACAGTAGAGAACCAACAGGGTAGTGCTATGTGAGAAAAACACATCAAGATTTGCTAACTTGAAATAATCATTTTGTTATTCTCATGGTTTGTAAATCATATACTAAGGAAAGTCACCGCTAGACAAATTGTCCATGTGTCCTGATTCATGTGTCCATGTAGCTTAGCCTTGGTGACAGGATTCTTCATCAGTCACATCTTTTGATCCCTGCCACTCTGTGTAGTCTCTCCCTCTTTCTTTTCTCCGTCCCTTCACGGAGTCTCATCCTCAGGGGCTGTGTACAGAACATATAGTTTCACAGCACATGGTGGTCCCAGGTAATCTGACTTCTTATGGAACAAATGACTGCCAAGATACTGAAGCAAAAGCCGCCACTAGGTCTTGATCTAGGTCAAACATAGTTGGAATTATATCTACCAAACTCTATTGATCAAAACTATGTAAAGCCCCTCCAGATTCAAGGAGAAATAAATCCATTTTTTGAAGGAATGAGTGGAAAGAAAATTATGACCACAGGGGACACAGTAGAACCTAAGCTTATATGTCAACATGTTTCCTCATTAGTGATCTTATTTTATGAGTGAAGTTAAATAATTTGGCTAGGGTTATGTGACTTGCAAGCACCAGCATGTAGACTGAAGTAGAAATATGAAATCCAATAATGAATTCTCTCTACTTTGCTATTGTTTCCATCAGAAATATATATCATTTACATTTTTTAATTCTGTAGTGCTGTCTTTAATAGGAGTATCTCTCTCTCTCTCTCTCTCTCTCTCTCTCTCTCTCTCTCTCTCACTCTGCAGCTGTATACATCTTGGGCCCTAGGTCTATCACTGAACCAACCCTCATAGTCAAAACTCGGCTAGGCCACCAGATTTGAAGAACGATTTTTTTTCCCCAGAAAAAGGGTACAGCAATAATATTCACTGCCCATGCTTTCTGCACACTGTCATCCGTGCATTTCTCATTTGTGATGATTCTGTTGTATCCTTGACCCCTGCTGATGTGAGGACTCTTAACAGGCTAGAATTTGGCCTGGAGGGCACTGAGAAGATGACTGAGTAACAGTTAATCCTGACAATTGATTCTAGATCTGTCAGCTGACTGATGATTCATTGTGTCTCTCTGTAAGTGGTCAAGACAAGCAAGACTGAGATCCTGGGCTGGAGAGACTGCTCAGTTGTTAAGAGCACTGGCTACTCTTCCAGAGGACCTGGGCTCTGTTTCTAGCACCCACATGGTGGCTGGCAACCATCTGTAACTCCAGTTCCAGGGAATCTGGTACCCTCTTTTTACCTCTCCAACATCAGGCATAGAGCTGATGAATAGGAATACATACAGGCCAAACACTCAGGTACACAGAGTAAAAGAAAACAACTTTTTGTCATTTAAAAGACTGATATCCCTTTGGATATCTAGGTCTGATTCCTTTAGATAGAAATTAAATGCAAGCTTTTTGGAGGTGGCCCATTGTATTCTTGTGTGCTATCCTCTGTGAGTGGACCCCTTGCATACACTTATAATTCATGCTCCTATTCTGTAGATACTAAGTCAATACAGGTTAAGGACATGAAGGCACTGGGTACGCTAAAATCTAAAGAAAACCATTTCTGATTAAACAAACTATGAACACTAATTAAAACATTTCTCATGAAAATTTAGACTTAGTTCATAATTTCCAATTGCGTTCCTTTTTTTTTTTCCTTCTATAATGAAGCAAGCTGCTTTAATTTTCTTTTTACAAATTTTATTTGGATGAGGTCAGAAACTGGGGGATTCCTCTCCCATTACTTGTGTTTCCAGCTGCTGGCCTCGTGTTCTCTTGGCACATAAGGTAGGGGAAGCACAGCTCTGTTGTAGTTAGTATACACCAGGCTTGACAGAGGAGCCCAGGCTCACGAAGACCCGCCCTCCTGGTATCTCTGGTTGCATTTCATGGCTTGGGCTCTGAGCCACTCTGAAAGTGTAGAGATGCCTGGTACTTGATAGAGCAACCGTTCCCCCACTTCTGGCTTCGAGTCTGCATCTGCTTGTTTCAACTTTTCAGTATCAGATTCCTAATAAAGCTCAATACGTTGGCTGACATCTGAGAACCTCTGAGGAAATCTCCTCTTGAAAGACTTGGAATCTTCTAGAAGGTTATTGATTTGCTAGAGGTACTAGGAGTTTTTTTATTTCACTCCCTATTGGACTGAGCCCTGCATGCCTCCTACCCCTTTTAAGTCATCCCATCCAGTCACTTCATGGAGATATGTTCCTGTTTTAGCATGGTAATAAAGCAGGGGGAGGAAATAAAGGAATTTCATATATTCAGGCACAGGCATATTTTAGTAAAAGCATTCAAATAGCCATGTCTAGAGCTGGACGGGTGAATTACAACATCTTGGCATAGTAAAAATGAAAACAGATTTTAGCTTTGAATACAAATACCAGAAAGTGCCTGTGGTCCTCTCTCCTTCCAGAAGGCATCCAAGAAATGGACATTGCTAGTTGAGGCTTACACAGAAATAAAATCACTAATCACAATAAATCAGGGTAGGAAATTCTTCCTTTTTCTGGTAACTCAAAATCCCCCTACTCTTTTCTCAGCCATAATTTGTTTCTGTCCTCATTTCTTCCAATCCCTCATTTCCATGAACATCAGCCTCTGATCTCAGATCTACCTCTCATCCTGGGCCACACTCTACATTCCTTTGACACTAAACTGTGTTTTTTTTTTTTGCCTGATCTTCTGCCGTTTCACACCCCTGCTCCTTCCCTTCCCCCTCCCCACTTGCATTCTGCATTCCTCTTCTCAGGTTAACCAGACCCCCAGCGAAAAGTGAGCCTAGCAAGCCAACGATGACAATGTCTTTGATGTGTGACAGGAACATTCATGCCCAGCTCTGCCACATCCTGGCTGTAGATCTCACAGAGTCATCTAGTTAGTTACCTCCTTGACAAGTGGGACTTAAAATAGCCCCTTTCTTTGACATTTCTTTGAGGATTAAAATACTAACACATTGTAAAGCATTTGGCCCCATAGAAAGCTCTGAAATACTAGGTGCTGTTCTTCTACAATTAGGGAACAGTTCACATGTGTGCCCACACAGCTAACACTACTACATATGAATGGTTTCTAGCGTTGGCTTTAAGCCAAGGACTTTTACAATGAATTTTCAAAGCCCTGCACATTCTTGCCTCTCTGTGAACTTTCTGACCTAGTTTCCAACAGCTATCTCCCTTCTCTCTGCTACAGACATTCCTGACTCTCCTCTTATTCCTTAAGTTTTTCTCCCACCTCAGGGCCTTTGCATGTGCTGTGGGGCTACGTCTACTTCCCTCACTTCCAAGTCATAGGATAAGTAACATCATTACAGCAGTGCTTGCACTGGCCAGGCCATTTAAAATTATACTATCCTTTTTCTGTACCCCTTCCCTCAGCTTTATTTTCTCCTGTAGCATTTACCACCATCAGACCCATTGTTTGTTATCTCTATTTACCCCTACCAAATGCACATTCTTACACCCAGGCACAGGTTCATGAGCGCAAGGGATTTTGTCTGTAAGAGTGTTTCTCCAGTGCCTAAATTAGCTCTAGCACATAGTGAGTGCTCAACAAATACTCACCAAAGAGAGGTTAAGCTCTAAGGTCCACATTGCCCACCACAGTGGGGCTTCCTTGGTTTCTGTAAGCATGCTTGCTGGGTTTTCTGTATTCATGTGATAATAAATTTTTCATCATGTTTATTACTCTGTATTTCTCTGGAAAACGTGTTTAACACTCTGAGATTTAACCAGATGCTATAGTTCAAAAACACATTTTATTTAATGGACTGGAACCTGACATTGCAGATTTGATTGAATGACTGCAAAAATCATAATGTTCTGTAAGTGTTTTAAAATTGCATCCACATCATGTTCTGTAAGTGATTCTAAAAAACTAAACCTAAGTTTTTAAAGATTTAAGACAAAGTAAATTAGATAAAGCTCAACACAGAACTCTTACCGTATATGGTGACCTAGTCTATATTTTAACATCATGCAAACCTTGCTATTTTGCTGGCATACTGGAAGGAGACTTTCAAAACTCTGCCTTCTGAACAAATCCACTAAGTTATCAGCTTGTCTCATAAACAATATGCAAAGACAGGTGATCTCAAAAATCCTAGGGGCTGGAGAGATTATTTTGGAGTTAAGAGTGCTCGCTGCTCTTTCAAAGGACAGGAGTTTGGTCCAAGAGAGAAGTAAGCAATTTGTTTGTTTGTTTTTGTTTTTTTGTTGCTGTTGTTTTTTGAGCCAGTACTCCAGCAATTGTGAGGCAGAGGCAGGCAGATCTGTAAGTTCTAGCCCAGTCTGATCTACATAGTTCCAGGACAGCTAGGGCTACATAGTGAGATACTCTCTCAAACAGAACAAAACAAAACAAAATGCCGGTACTAGAAGAACAAACTCATGTAGGTTTGTTCTGGAGAGACCTTTCTGAATCTGGGAGAGAACATGTATCAGCTTTGGTTAAATAAATTGTATTATCTAAAGCCAGAAGGCATGCCTGTATCACAAAATTCTTATTAGGCCCAGAGGAGGCACAAATCAAATCCAATTTCACTTCAGTATCACTGATGTGATTTCAGGGACAGCACCACTAGCCAGCAAGCCGCACATCTATTCACAGATGTAACATGGCGTGTATAGCGTATTTTAAGTCATTGGTAAACAGATCCTCCCATTTCCCATTTGAAAAGATAATAGAGTACAAGCATGTAAAAAATGGCCTGCCCTGGGGCAGCAGAGCTGACTGCCAAGTGGAATCTCCTGTCTGTGTTTGGAGGTGATAATGATGCCGAGAAGCCCCCCTCTGAGGCGGCTGCAGCAGCTGTGAATGCCTTTGACAATGATGAAGATCAGCACCCATAAACACATTTTAACCTAGAGAGGCCTGGTGATGAGAAGATGCTTCCGGGATAAAATCGGATTCATACCCAGCCCCGGTTCATGAGTTGCTCTAGGCTCTGCTGTTATATTTTGGATATTTTTGGTATTTCTCACATCTAAGGCAATGCAGCAAGGAGGAGAAGAGGAGAGAAAGAATAGTTTCTGCTAAGTATGCAATTGTTGATCCTCTGTGCCCTATATCTGGAGAGAACTTTTAGCTTGTGTCTCATCCAGTCTTCTTTGCGTTGGTCTGGTTGATGAAACCTGATGTTTTTTCCTCTTCGGCTATTATTATGCCACCTCTGACTCCCTGTTCTCTGGGTCTGCTCTAGAAACCCTGCTTGCCAAACATAAATTTTAAATACTTCCATTTTTCACTTGTTTGTTATTTTAGCTCTTTTTGTGTGTGTAGACACCAACTCCAGTAGAGTGTGGGAGGCATGCCAATCCAGCTGTGTGTGGTATATAGGCATACTCACCAGTTACTACATTGGTCCCTTCCAAGACTGCAAGGAACATTTTAGGGCAAATGCTTCCTAAGCCCCATTAGCTACCGACTCTATGTAATAGTATCTTTTCTTTTCTTTAATATCTTGGTTTAATGGAAAACTCATGTCTTCAGCAAGAATTCCAGCTTTTCCTCCTCCTTGAAAAATGCCTTTCTTTCCTTCAGCAAGCATTGATGGGTCTGATCTGAAATCTACCCCTTAAAAATATCTTGAGAACAACTTATCAAACCGAGTAAATATTTCTCTCTCTCGGTTCTTATCTGATTCAAACTTTCTGTGACATTTGGCCCTAGAGACCTGTTCCTCCTTGTGAGGTCTCTTTCCTAGGACTTGGAGCCCTAGGCAAACTCCTTTACCTTCCTTTTGCACCTTTCTCTTTTTATCACTCAGCCTTTAAAGAATTCCAAAGGGTCTTATCTTGCTGCCTAAAGTGAGAGTGTGACTGAAGCTTCAGTAATCACTTAGGAGACAGTTATCTGCAAATTAGTGTATATCCACATCAAACACATCTGTATATTCAACGAATATTAAAGGGCTATCCATTGCATGTGAAACCCATTGTAGGTTTTTCTGTATGACTAAAACACATTTCAAAAACCTTTCTTTCAAAAGAACAACTTGATTTGCATACCTAAGCTGATAAATTATATTATTATCTATTAGTCACCAAATCACAAGCTTGGAATACATCTCAGATGTTTCTGTCTCCCTCACTACTTACCCTAACTCACACCCATCACCTGGCCCATATCTAATTATCTACCAAACCCTAACATTTATATTCTTTGAATTTTCAAATGTATTCTTTCTTCTATAGTCATTTGATCTATTGATTTGAGGTTCCATGGTTTAGGTTCGGGGGCTGGTTTTAATCTTCTTCAATATAACATCATATTATCATCATCACAATTTGGTATGAAAATTTCATCATTAATTACCCTTCATTAGTTTCTGTACTTCCTGCTTGCAGATCACCTTCAGATTCAGGCCAAGCTCTTAAGCATGGCCATAAGACCTGACCCTCTTCCTGTTGGCCCCTGACACTGTGCACCCTGGTTTCCTTTCATAAGTGTTCTGCAGAGAGTACACCCTTTCCTGCCTCTGTAAAAAGCCTGTCTACTCCATCCTCCCTCTCTACTCCATGCCTCTTTTTAATGACAGCACTACCTACTGAATAAGCATCTCAAATGATGGGCAAGAAACTCTGATAACCAACTGCTAACAAATTGTTCCTCCCCTAAACAATTCATTGAACAAATGAACGCTTACATTCATTTAATACCTACGGCCTGCCAGGCTCTGTTGCAGGAACTGAAGACACGGCAGTGGAGGGCCTTTCTCTAAGAGAAGAGCTGCATAGGAAGAGATCTAAAGAGGTTACTATTGTTATTTCTCATCCTAGACAGATGTCAGCTGCCCAGAGAACTCAGACCCTCCCTCCCAATTCAACTGTTAGTTTGGTACTGATCTTAGTGCTTGTACTCTAAATACATTGTACCTGCTCATTATTACCCTCAGCCCCAGAAGTGTCTTAAGGTCAGAGCCTGAGGTTTGTTTTTTCTATATTCTCCTCCTCCTCCTCCTCCTTTTTCTTCTTCTTCCTCTTCTTTTTCTTCTTGTTTTCTTCGAGGACACAAGAAAGGAAATAGTGTTAAATAAAAAATAAAAGAGCATTATTTAAAAATAATACTTACCTCTAATAGGACTTGCTATATGCTTGTCTCAATGTCAGATGCTTTCAATGCACGGTGTAATTTAACCCCACAGCAACACTGTGAAGCCAGTATTGTTACAGGGAACAGGATCTTAAAGATGTGAAACAACTTGTCAAAATTAAATAGCAGTGAGTGACCAAGTGAGGCCTGGCATCTGCAGCTACCCGTGGATGTTGGAGTGCAGAGCTCCACTTCAATACACGGCTGGGTGAGAGGAGTGTCCCCCACCCCACCCCTCAGGCACCTGGAGCCATAGGACTATGGTCTGCACATAATTTTAGGTAGCCCTCTGGATGCACAACAAAACTGTCATCTGGCCTGTTGTGGTGGCGCACGCCTTTAATCCCAGCACTCGGGAGGCAGAGGCAGGTGGATCTCTGTGAGTTCAAGGCCAGCCTGGTCTACAGAATGAGTTCAGGACAGCCAGGGCTACACAGAGAAACCCTGTCTTGAAAAAAAAAAATGGTCATCTGCAGTAAGACATAGACCCTTCTTTCTTCCCTCCTTTCTCCCTCTCTCTATCCCTTCCTTTCTCTTCCTTTCTTCCTTCTTTCCTCTCATCTGTGTGACTTCCCTTAGCCTGCTGGGAACTAGGGAGCCAGGAAGTTGTAAGCTTGCTAGCTCACCGTATTACAGCATCTTCCAGGTTAGGCACCTTTGGGCTCCATCTCTTAGACAAATGGTCAAATTTTAAGAGCCTCAACCCTTTCCCTGCTGTCTGAGAGACTGAATGGATGTGAAGGGTTTGTAGAAAGCCAGAAGGCAGGTGGGGGTGGGGCTCCTGGTCCCATGGCAGTGTCTAGTCCTGCGGTGGCATTCTGGTCAGATGCCAGCCACAGGCATTCTGTTGGTGTCCTGTGCTGAACTCCTTAGCAGCACTTTCTCCCTAGAGACTGACATTGTCTCTCTTTTCTCACAGCTAGCTACTTCTCCTATTTGAGTTCCTGTGAACTTTTTTTTTTTTTTGGTTTTTCGAGACAGGGTTTCTCTGTTTAACAGCTCTGGCTGTCCTGGACTCGCTTTGTAGACCAGGCTGGCCTCGAACTCGCAAAGATCCGCCTGCCTCTGCCTCCCAAGTGCTGGGATTAAAGGCGTGCGCCACCACCGCCCGGCTGTTCCTGTGAACTTTTAATGGTTCCCTTTCCATGTGTTGTGAAAACACCCTTGCTATCACCACTGCCATAAAGCCAGCTCTTTGAGGCATCTACCACTCAACTTCCTGCTTATTTCCTAGAGGCCACATGGAAGCTTCTAGAACTTCCTTCTCCTCAGGCAACTGATCAGACGTCACTGTGCTGAAGCTGTGATGGGGCCATAGGGGTTAACAAGTTCCTCACTCTAGTGCAGGGCTGGATCTTGTCAAGGGAGGAGGAGGTCTTCACTGGGATGGGCTGCACCTCCCTTTGGGGTGGAAAGAATTAGTGAGACATTCTTTCAAGGATAGCCATTTCCTAGATTTTTCAATGTGAAATGAGACAGAAAAAAAAAAGTCCCCTAGATTTTGGCTGTATGTTCAGCCTATTTGATGTCTGTCTTCTAGGACACAGACCTAGAGACAAGCTGTTCTATTTTGTTTTGTTTTGCTTTAACCTTCATTCCTACATTCAATTGGGCCTTGAAAAGATGGCCTCTTTCCACCTTTTCTGGTGGCAATCCCAGGACCAATTTCCCAACACTGTATCATCCTCTCCCCAAAGTGTAATTTGCCTTCCTCTTTCCCCACGAGGCTAAATTGGAGAATACCTGCCAGGTAACCTGATTTATGGGAAGAGGAATGAAAACACATCTGTTTAATGTTTTCAAATTATTACCCCTGTTACCCCTGCATCTTAGAGGGTAATGGCAGGTCTCAGGGGCTCTCTGGGTCCCTTTATAGTAGCATGGCGCAGAGCAGTCATAGAGGAAGATTTACATGAGCTTGAGAGTCCCTCCCTTGCCTGACTCACTAACCCTCCCTTTTTAGCCTACCAACTAAATTTTTACCCTTTGTCCCCTCCTTCTTGAGCAATAGGACAGTGGTGGGTAGGAGTGTTTACTCTGCAAACTACCGATAGAAATTAATTTAAATTAATGACCTGTACATTCAAATTTTGACCAAGTTAATTCTCACCAATTATGCCTAATATATCTAAATATGAGATCATGCAAAAGTGAGCTCCATCAGAGAACTCCCGCTGAGGGCATAGTGTGAGGACAGAGTAGTTGATCTGTGGATAGCATCTTTTAACTTTAGACTGACTGCAGGAATGGGAAAGCACTTTGTGAAAGGAAGCAAGTCAGTAGAGAAATGGACAAGTGGGTCAAGTAACTGAAATAGTAAGATGAAGTGTGAATCAAACCACCGCAGTACTGGCCACACCCCCAGAACTCTTCAGAGTAAAACTTCTTGTACTTGACCATCTCTCTTCATGTACTCTTCGTAAGTCTTAGATCAGAAGTGGATCCTCGTTGTATGAGAAGTACAACCGTCATAAGATGGACTCAGATGAAGGAACCAGTTTCTGTCTGGTAGAACTAACTGAATAAGCAGAAAAATAAAATTATTAAAATAACTGGCCAAAATAGAGTATAAAATAAAGAGGAAATGGGGAGGGGCTTGCTTGAGATTATCATTACCATCTGGGCTGTGAAACATTTGATTCCAATCCCAGAAGCTTGACACAGAAATAACTTATAAGTGGGGACACATGCTGTTGAATTTTCAGGAATGACAGAATTTTTGTTATTAATATCTGTATCACAGAACGGGGACGCTGACAGGCCAATGGAGTAAAGCCGCAGCTGAGCACGTTTATCCGCCTTTTACATCCCCAGTTTTCTTCCTCTTCTACCCTATAGAAGAGACAGATGTCCTAATGAGTAGAGAATCCTTTAGGCCCTCTCTCTCTCTGGAAGAGACAACAGTGATCCCATGCAGGGGCTGTTAGAGTCTATTACCGAGCCCTCAGGCTTTGCATAGTATTCGCGACTGTACACAGCCATCTTTTCACAATGTTTTGGACATGTACTTGAAATACCCACTTCTTACCTAGGCTTGTAATACCACAGATCATAAGTATGTGGCCACACGGGTTAAAACTCATTTTTAAACTGAGGACAATGGTTCCTGACTTACAGGCAAATTATTTGAAACAATTGCACTGCTAAAACAGCCTGAGTGTTTAGTTTCCAAATGTCAAGTGAGGTAGTCACTTGTTTAATTCACATGGTAACAGAGAATTCGTGAGATGAATCAGAGGGTAAAGAATTAGATGACAGCTGAGCTTTGTGGCTTCCTAGCACTTGGGTGTTTGAACACGGTGATCATAAGTTCAAGATCAACCTAGACCTAGCAAGAGCATGCTCTAAAAAAAGAAAAAAAAAACCTCCTGTAATGGTGGTACTGTAAACTGGTGGGTTACATGAATAATTTTTTAAGCCCTTGGGGAACTCTTTTGCACAGTCATTGAATTTGTAACGGTCCTCCTCACAGTATGGTCTCAGAAGATGCAGCTTCCTCAGAGGTTTCATTTTTCGGTTCCTTTCAAGTAGGAGGCAGCTGCTTTGGAGAGGAGAGGACGCGGGAAAACTTAACCCTTTTAGTACCCTACCTTTTCTAGAAGCTAGCCACCAGGTCTTTGTGGGTTTGTCTTGCAACCTGACCACGTTTCCTGTGGGGGGTGGGGGGGGCGCTTGGCGGTTCCCCAGGCCTGGGTATGAATCCTTTTGTGTGTACAGCTGCAGGGGCAGCCTGGTCCTAGAGGAAGCGGCTAGAGGAAGAGCCGGTTCGCAGTCGGGCGCAGGGCGGGTCCATGCCAGATGCTGGCCAGCCCTTAGCTCTGTAGCCTGCAGCCCGGGGCGCTCACGCTGGGCGGCTCTGCGTGAACCTAAGCACGCTGACGAGTTAGCGGGTTGCTATGGCAACAGATGAGCACGTGATCAGCCCCTGCTGCAGGCGCCCTGACGTGAGAGGGCGGGGCCTCCGAGGGCGGGGCCTTGGGAGGGCGGGGCCGGGCTCGGAGCAGGAGCAGGAGCAGAGCGCGGCTGCAGGGTGAGCAGCGAGCAGCGGGGAGACACAGCCCTCCGCCCCAGTCAGCCTCCGCGTGTGTTCCCTCTGTCGGGAGAGCGCCAATGCCCGGGCCGACCCAAACCTTGTCCCCAAATGGCGAGAACAACAACGACATCATCCAGGATAACGGGACCATCATTCCTTTCCGGAAGCACACAGTGCGCGGGGAGCGGTCCTACAGGTACTGGCATGGCAAGCTGCGGACAGTCTGTCCCGTTACGTAAGGCAGAGGCCGTGATTGCTTCGTAGCAGGGTCTTGGGTCGGTGGGGTGAGTGAGCATGGAGGCTTCAGCGGGTGAATAGGTTTGTTGCGTGCAAGGGGTCTCCCTCCATCTCTTTCGTGCATGCCGTCTTCCATCATCATCCCCGAAAGGACACAAGCTCTGCACTTCCTCTCCTCCTTCCCTTTTAACATTTAAAGGAACCATTAGGTGGCGGGCACTAAAGGAGCAAACAAACGGGAGAATGGCGAGAAAGGGAAGATGGTGAGAAGCGCGCTTGCGCTTAACCTGGGGGAGCATGCAGGAAAAGATGGAATCCTCTAGATGAAGCTGCAGTGTGTGATGTTAAACCGCCAGATTGATGGAGCTTTGTAAGAATTCTGCGCGCTGATTGGTGCAAGGATTGACAGCAGAGGTCACAGTGTCAGACATTCACCAAAATTCTCTCCATGGAAGCCTAGGCTGATTAGAAAGAGACTGGACTGTTTCAGATCTAGTGGGGGGAAAGAAAACAAAAACCCGCGTCGCTGCGCATTTTCTGAAGAGTTTTATTGCCTCTGCATGGGTGGGGGAGCCCTTCCTTCTTGTTTACAGTAGAAAGGTGATTCCTGATATTTTGCTGAGGATTTAAGGATGGAAATGCTATCGGTCATTGCATTGTGAGTCTTTTGATTAATGAGTTGCCTGTGCTGTTGGCATCATTTTTGCATTAGCATATCTGGCAGTAGGTTCCCATAGATAAGCTCATTAAAATTGTTTGCATTGTTTGATAAGGATAACAATGTGATGCAGAATGTAGCATGGCTCTTAGGCAGCTCAAGGCCAGACTAACAGGGAGACAGATAGCTTAGGTTGTGTTTCTTCTGAAGTTCTTTTGTACTGAGGGGGTTGATTTTAAATATAACCACATAGCCACCAACATTGTTTTTACGTTAAAGTAGAGCACACGTACCTGTAAGACTCATCCTCTCAGCCACTGAGCAACAGGAAATAACTCTTTTTTAAAAAAAATAAGCCTTATATCTGAATTCTCAAATTGTATTATGGGCAGAATATTCTGTGTTCGAATTCTATGTGCACATCATATGGGCAGAATATTCTGTGTTCGAATTCTATGTGCACATCATATAGTAGATATATATGATCCAAAGAATCCCACTTCCTTTCTCTTTCAGCAGAGACGACATTTGTTGACTCTAAAAGGGTATGGGGTGATTTAAAAGCAACACTTTACCCTGTCATCTCTGGCAGTTATATAAATACTTAAAGTTAATTTTGGCTGTACCCATGAGGTTGCCACATCCCATGTCTTATGGTTCCAATGAATAGAGTTGGCACAGCCACCCTTACAGACTTCAAGTGGTTGTTAGTCTCCTAATGTAAGCCATGATTGATCCTCAACTTCTGGGACTCGTCTTTTGGAGACCCTGCTGTTTGAAAGTTCATCTCCTTCTCACCTTTCTCCTCCGGGAACATCCACCTCAAAACCTAAAAACGAGAATTTAAAAATGAACAAACTAAGTTGTTTTGGAACCTCACTTGCTTGAGCTGTTCTCTTAGGCAATAAATTTGTAGCCCTCGTTTCCTAAGTGACCTAATCCCTGCTATGGCAGTTGCTGCTGCTCCGAGGATGGTGTACACATTTTCCCACGTGGGCCAGAGGAAGTTGCCTACTTGGATTTTATTACTCATGTGCACCGACTCAAAGTGGTAATGAAAAACCATTTGATGGAAAGGTCAAATGGGCCCTTCTTGTGAAAGAAAAAAAATACTGCTTTAAAATGAAACTGTATTTGTGTTTGTAATTCAAGTTACTCTTTCCATTTATCAAATGATTTCTGCTTTGCTTTTTGATTGCTTATAGTGGTGCCTGAAATTATATAAAATTCAAAAAAAAAAACCCTGAGTTTTAGTAAAGACCTTACTAAACAGGTGGCTTCCATAGAAGCATCATTGTGTTTGTATCTGGTAGACTAGGATTGGTGGGTGCTGTAGTGAGAGACTCCCATGGGTTCAATGAAGAAAGCCACCTTTATGGTTCCATTTGTGCCGTATGCTAGGCAGGACACACTTGGAAACAGACACACTGGATGCTCCCTTGGTCTGCTTTCTTTCAAAGTGAATGAGCAATACAATATAACTACTGCACATTTTTTTTTTTTGGAGAAACTGGAGAGAAGGGAAGAGTGTGACACATTTTTCTGTCCAGGAAGCATTCCATCATGATTTTGGCATCCCGAGACTGGAATAATGTGACCATCCAATTGCTGAGGAAACTTGGAAGGCAATTTGAAAGCCACAATCGAGATGTAACCAAGTAAAAGTTTGACCTTGGCTGTAGGCTTGAGGTAGCTCTCAGCAATGACATATGCTTGGAAGTTTTCTGTGCAGTCCCTGGGGGAGCCTGAGTGTACTGAGCGCCTTGGCAAGACCAGAGCAGTTCTGCTCCTGGCTGCTTTACTGACGCCTAGGCGGACTTCAGCAGCTTTTACCTCAGGCTTTATTTCCTGACATTGATTTTTACAATGAAGGATGTATGGTCTTATTCTTTCTTTTTTCTTCCTTTTTTTTTCTTTTTGCTTTGTGACCATTTTGCCTGCATGTATGTCCATGCACCACGTTCATATAACACCTCCAAAGCCAGATGAGGTTGTCATATTCCCTGGGACTGGAGTTATAGACAGTTGTGGGCTACCATGTGGATGCAGGGAATTGAACCCAGGTCCCTTATAAGAGCAGCCAGTGCTTTTAACTACTAAGCCATCTCTAGACCCTGTAACTCTGTTCTTAAAGAGATGTGAGGTTACCTGCTAAGGCACTGGGTAAGTTCCCCTGCTGAACACACATACAGGCATGCAGGTATGTAAACAGGAAGAATGCTTTGTTTTCTAAAGAGGAGACACTTTCAGGAGCTTAGACTGGAATACAGCTCACTTTGCTGGCGTTGTAGGCAAGAGAAGGCGGTAACATCTAGAAGGGATGTTGGCTTCCCACAAGGACCACTAACATGCAAGCAGCCACTCTGGTTTTGTTGTTGTTGTTCTTTTTTTAGTTAATGCTTTTTTTAAAAAATTATTTAGGGTGGGTTCATATGCCACAGATGAAAAACTTGCTTGAGTGTGTTCTCTCCTTCCACCATGTAGATTCTGAGGATCAAATTCAGTCACTGGGCTTGAAAGCTAGTGTCTTTACCTGCCGAGCCATCCCCCATGGCCAAGCACCAGATCGTTCACAGTAAAAATGAGATGTGGTCCTGGTGTAGACATCATAAGTCAGATATCAATTTATGTAAACAGGTCCATTTGTAAAGCCTGGAGTCAAATAGATAACAGATCATTACCAAAACCCCCGTGCACTGTAATTAGAACAGCGAACTTCCCCTAAAAAAGAAAATCAGCCCTGTGTTGGAAAGTGCACCTGAAGCAATGAAGTACCAAAATGGTCCAGTAAAGCCGCTTACACACATTTATTCATCCAGCTCCAGTTTCACTACTGCAGTTAGGAATCCATATATTTTAAGAGCTGCTTGAAAAATAAATGTGGTGAGGGCCATCCGAGGTGACACTCTTTAATTCAAAGAGCAAATGAGTCGTGGTCTGGATCTCCCTGGAGAGGCTACTCCCTACAGCTCTGTTCCACACAGATGCCGGTCGGAAATGAGATTTATTAACTGGCCTTCTGCCCGCTTCGTCTTTGTTTGCATGCATACTCTGGGCTTTTGAGAATGAGTGTATAGAGAGGACGATCTCGGAATGGGTGTTCCAGCATGCAAGTACAGTAGTTCGTGTGTCTGAATGCTTTAAAAAGAAAAAAAAATCACTTGGCCCCAAGAAATGAACTGAACAGAAAAGCAGAAGTGAATTATAAGTCTGAAATGTTCACCTAGAACATCCAGCTTTTTGCTAGTTTTGCTTTTCAAAGTGAGCTGTTGTTTAGGAACATAGGGAAATATCCTGTGTGGAAATCTAGAAAATACAGGATTGTGAAGTGTGTTCCAATCTGTAGAAGCTATAATAATAGTCCTCACATTACCAGGATGTTTCAGATGATATCCCCAGTCACCAGTCACACACACCAAAGGTCTAGTGTCAGCTCTCTCCATTGTCTGTCTGTAGATTAGTGTGAAAGGAGAGTTTTACAAACACTGATTTGGTCCTTAATATTTGACTTAGTGATTGTAAAGCCCTGGAGGCTACTTAATACTGTGCTAGACGTTCAACTTTGAGACTTGGGTTTGCAGCCTTCCTCAGAGCCTCTATGAAAGGTGTGCTCGTGTCTTCGGGGAGAGGCTGGCCTGCTCTGTGGTGTCCATTTGTGGCACAGGATTTCAGCAGGCCAGCAGCGTGAGCTCAGCCTCGGGATTCTTAGGGACCATGTAAAGCTGGAAGGAATAATCCCTCAGATTCAAGGAGAGGCAACTACTGGGAGTGATGTGAATATTCCATTTGGATGGGAAAATTCAATATGTATTCGATTGTCTTCTCTGGCCTGCATCCATGCTAGATGCCCTTTCCAGGATCTTGAGTGCTAACAAAGGCAAGGATAGGAACAGCTCCTCCAGTATCAGATTTTCATTGCTATCAATATTTTGCTTAGTCGGCTAGCAGTAGTTTACATTTCCTGAGCCCACAGTGACTCAAAGTAAGAAAAGATACCCTCAGTTTGCAAGGAGAAAACTCAAGACTCAACCAGCAGGGATAAGGACAAGGGAAATGGCTGTTTCCTAGCTCACGGTATCTCTCCTGGTGCAGAAGCAATGAACACGGCATGCCTCATAAAAGGACAGGAACTGGGGTCACCTTCCTAGCTAGCAGTCTGATTAATGGTTTAGTGTACCTGAGCCCTTGTACTATCTCTGTCCTCAAAAACTTAGAACAGAATACCTGGTCCATCAATGTGAGGGATGCAGTGGGATGGAGTGGTGGTGAGAGTACCTGGTCCATCAGTGTGAGGGATGCAG
>CAJQZJ010036252.1:0-12144 GCA_907164525.1 Lophiomys imhausi
CGAGATCGTCAGCTTCGTGATGGGCTTCAGGTACAGGCCCAGGGCCGGGCACAGCGCCACCGCCTCTGACGTGTCGTGCACGATCGTGGCCGCCGCCATGGCGCCTGCGGGACACGGACGGACGCTGCTCGGGTCACCCTGGCTCCGTCTGCTTGGGGCCGCCGCCCGCGTCACTGCCCGCGACTCCTAGGCCACGCCCGCTGCATACGTCAGAGGCCGCGACGCCTAGCGCCCACGAGGTCCCTCCGCTCACCGACTCCCGCCGCGGCCCTGGTCTCGGCTCGCTGGACCCGCGCGCGCAGCTCTGTCAACTCCGCTCCCCGGCAGCCGCCGGCGTCTGTCCCGGACGGCAAGGACTCTGCGACGCAGTTCCGCTCTCGGACTGTCGCGAGACAGGGCGCGAGAACTCGGAACCGGCTTCCGCTTCCGGCCCGCTGGGACCCGGGGAGGGAGACGAGCCGGGAGGAGGCGCCGGAGCGAGTTCACTCACCCGGGCGTTGGCAGCAGATCCGCCCGGCGCGCCGGCAGCGTCCGCCGGCAGCGGAGGAGTAACCGGGACTTCCGCACACGGTCACTGGGGTCTGCGCGGTCGGACCGGAAACAGCGTCAGGGGGAGCGCATGCATTCGGCTCTCTGTGACCACGGTGAGGAGCGTCACTTCCGGGGGCATTACCCTATATCTGCGTATGACCGGAACAACGACCCTCTTTGCGCATGCGCTGTACAACGTCGAGTGTCCTCCATGGCTGTGATTTGCGCAGTTTCTTGTCAACAAGCGAGCTGAGGGGGAGGGACTTCCGCTGACGCTGCACCTGAGACCGGCAGCCGGAAACAGTGTCTTTACGCATGCGCAGCTGCCCCTTCACACTTCCGGTGTGTGACGGGAGATGATTCCCGCGCCCTGAGTGGCTGTCTCGCCCGTCGCTCTGCGCGTGGAGGCGGGACTTTTGCGGAGTTTCCGCTCCCCCTTTCTCCGCCCACGCCGCCTGCGGACGCGCCCGGAGCCCCGCGGCCCTGTTGTCTCCGCCGTTCCCGCTGCAGGGACCCGGCAGGGAGACGCGCGGTTCCGAGGTGCTCGGACACGGGTCTCGCAGCCTCCGCGTCCCCGGCGACCAGTCCCTTCCGGCGGCGCCGCGTTATGAACCGGGGACCGGAGGGCTTCGTCGACGGGCCGCGGAGGGAAGAGTCGCGCGGGAGGGCGGCGTGGAATGGGTGGCGGGAAGTGAAGGTGATTAAAGGACGCGCAGTGTCGCTGAACCCGAATATTGTGCTAAGAGCGGGTCTGTGGGCGGGGCGTCGTTATTGGCAGCTTTTCCCCGGCGCCTTGACGGCTGTCACTCCCGTCCCGCGTCGGCCGAGGTGACAGTGACTGACAGCCGCAGGCCCCGTGAGTGACACTCTCCCCGTCGTGTCCCCGCCCCCCGCCATTCGCCCCAGGTCACCCCGAAACGCACAGGGAGACAGAAGAAAAAAACAGGAAGCGAAAGCGGCTTCCAGCAGCGCCCGCCGGGGGCCCCCTGGTTTATTTTTAACCCGGGCACCACATCCGCCCCTCCTGTTCCTGAGATGCCCCGCGGGGCCGGGAAGAAACGGGGTATGTGGGGATGTCCCTGCGCCCCAGCTCTCCCCAGTGCTGTCTGTGCAGGTTGTGTAGCTGCGGTTTGGATCCCGCGCGTGGGTTCGGGGCGAGGGGTCTGCAGCCCCTGCCCCGTCCTCAGGTCCCCCGCAAGTAACAACAGGGGAGCGACGGTGACGTCACAGCCGCCCCCTTATCTCCTTTTCTTCCTCCTGCTGTTGCTGCGCATACGGCGGGTGAGTTTCGGGGCTGCTGAGGGGTCGCTGGGGTCAGGGCGAGGTCACGGGGTGTCACCCCTGGGTGTCGCAGCCTGCGGACCTGTGTGCGGGTCGGGGTTCACTTCCCATCGCCCGGGGCCGCGGGGAGACTTGGGGGGGCCCCCCGGCCCGTCCTGTGCAAAAGGGAAGACGATGGGTCGCAGTGGAAACCACATTTAGTGAACGAACATATCTGGGGGGGTCTGGGACAGAGACGTGTGTCAATCCGGGGCGCGAGGATCCATCTGGCTGTGGGCGATTGAGGGGAGCAAGTGGCGGAGTGGAAAACGAGGAAGAAGTGAGGTGAGAACAGGTTATGCAGCAGTTATTTATGGGTGACTATATTCATTTATACCAAACACACTTATTCACCCTACAGATTACGCCCAACCCCGTGACCCAACCACTAAAACCTGTTGATAATTATCACGAGTGTTTTTAGAACCTCTTAGAAGGATCCAGTCTCGGGGACAGGTCCTCAGGGGCACAGTCTCCGGGGCAGGCAGACCCTTCTTTAATGCACTCAGCCGTCTTTCTTCTGGAGTATCTCAGACGTAGATCTGTCGGGGTACAAAGTGGCTGTGACCACGTCACCTTAAATGAGCCTGGCGGCTTTCTTCTGTCACCCACTTGTCCTGAAACAGGATCGCGCCTTGATCCACCTGCGTCCGCTTAACGTGGCTCTGCCCGCCGGGCAGCCGAAAACCAGAGGCCAGGCCGTGAAGTCTCTGCTGGCCTCGCTGTTTCCCAGTCCACAGAGAAGCCCCTCGTTTCGCGTGGGTTCACGCCCAGGTTGATCAGCTAAACCGCCCACAGCCGGGTCGATCTTCACGCCCCGGATTAGGAAGACACGACTGTATCAGAGACCCAGACACTCACTAAATCTAACTTGTTAACCGAACTCCCTAGAACTGGATCCTTCGAAGAGGAACGGGGCGGGGGGGGGGGGGGACGGGGGCCAACAGGCCCGGGGGGGGGAGGTAAATGGGGGTCACAGTCCCCAATAGGTTTACTAGTTAGCTAAACAGTTTTAATAATCACCGACACGTCTACTAGTTAGGTAAATAGTTGTCACAATCACCGACACGTTTACTAGTTAGGTAAATAGTTGTCACAGTCACCGACACGTTTACTAGTCAGGTAAATAGTTGTCACAGTCACTCATATGTTTACTAGTCAGGTAATTAGTTGTCACAGAGTTAAGCAGATCATCGTCCCCCACAAATAACAACCACAGACTCATTTTAAAAATACGGTCCGAGCCCTGCGTCCCCCAAAATCACCCCGTGTCCCCCAGCAGGGCGATGATGACGTCAGCGAACGCGACCGCCCCGGCGCCCTCCGCGCAGGGCCTGGACGAGGCAACGCTGCGGATGCTGCGCAGCCCGGCGCTGTCGGTGGCGCTGCCGGCCGTGTACGCGGTGGCGGCGGCCGTGGGCGTCCCCGGGAACCTGCTGTCGCTGTGGGTGCTGTGGCGGCGCTGGGCGGGGCCGCGCCCGCCGGCCGCCGTCTTCATGATGAACCTGAGCGTCACGGACGCGGTGCTGGGCGCCGTGCTGCCCCTGCACATCCACTACCACCGCGCCGGCCCGCACTGGGCCTTCGGGCCGCGGCTCTGCGCCGCCGCCACCGTCGCGCTCTACGCCAACCTCTACGTCGGCGCCTTCAGCGTGGCGGCCATCGGCGTGCAGCGCCCGATGACGTCGGCGGGGTCCTCGGCGGCCGCGGGGGCCTGCGCGGCGGCCTGGGCGCTGGTGCTCGCCGCGCTCTCGCCGCTCGCCGCCTCCGACCTCACGTACGACGTGGCGGAGCTGGGCGTCGTCACCTGCTTCGACGTGCTGCGCTGGGGGATGCTGCCCGGCGGGCGCGCGGCCTGGGCGGCCTTCCTGCTCGGCGCCTTCGCCGCGCTCTTCCTCGCGCCCTTCGCCGTCACCGTCGCCTCCTACGTCGCCACCATCCGACTCCTGCTGCGCGGCGGCGGCGGCGGCAGCGGCGGGCTCGGATGGGTAGGAAGACCAGGACGAACCCATGGAGGGAACGGACCGAGCTGTTTCCGGTTCCGGGAGCCCCGCTTCCGGTCCCGCCGCTACGGTGTTGGCGGCGACTTCCCTCATTTCCGCTCACTCGGCAGCGACGAAATCAGCCCCGGAGTCTCTTTCCGGTCCCTCTGGGGCAGGTTTCCCCACGTCCCGCTGTCTCCGGAGCGGTCGGGAGCGTCCCGGGATCTGTTTCCGGTGCGAGCAGTCCCACTTCCGGTCCGTCCGCTATGTCGTCCCCTGGTCAGGGAGGGAAAAGAAGGGCCCGGGCGTCCGCGTCCGGCTCCCCACGGAGGTCGGAGGACGAGGCCGCGTGGTCGCCCGAGTCCCTCCGGAGCCGGGGCCGCGCGGCGTTCCTGGCGGCCGTGGTGCTGGCGACTTTCGTGGCGTGCTTTGCGCCGTGCCACGTGGCGCTGCTGCTGCACGTGGTGGGGCGGCTGTTCCTGGGCCGCGGCTGCTACGCCGCCTACAAGGTGGCGCTGGGCGTGAGCTGCCTGAGCAGCTGCCTGGACCCCGTGGTCTACTGCTTCGCCTCGCGCGAGTTCCAAGCCCGACTCCGCGAGCTGCTGCCCGGGTTCCCGCGCCGCCGCCACAGACGACAACACCAACGCCATCGCGGCCCCCAGAGACCTGAAGACGGGCGCGGCGGGTCGGAGCCCCAGGTCCCACTGACGGGAGCGCGGGGTGACGTTCCCGGGGGCCGGACGGAGACCCCGAGATGTGGGAGCGAATGAATGGGGGGCGTGGGGACGCAGGGTGGACGCGGACGCCGCGTGACCCCGGTGAATGAATGGGAGCGTGGTAGAAACCGTGCGGTGACCTAATGGACACGCCCCCCGGCATCCCCGAGATTTGCGAATGGCCCCGGGCGTGGGAAACCCCGCGAGGACCTCGGCGACTCCCCATGCCCACCGCCCCGAAAGCGCCGCACCCGGCTGCCGGGAGCCCCGTCCCGTCGCGGGACGAGATCTCAGGGTTCACGGCCTCCGACGCAACGGGGCGGGAAGCGGCCGCCGGGGTCGGGGCTCCATTTTTGTACAAACGCGCTCCGCTTCATGGTCCCCCCCATAAATCCCTGCGCTGCGCGATCGCTCTTTGTCCGCTGTTTTTATTTCAAGCGTCGCACGTTTAACCCGCGCGGCGGGATTTCCAAGCCCCGTCCCCTCGCCGTTTCCCCGCGGCCGCCATTGTCGTGCCCCCAGAGTGCACCGCGGCGGCGTTACGTCAGCTAGTCGGGGGCGTGGCGACGCCGGGTGACCTCCTGACCCCAGATCCATCATGGCGCTGCCCTCGCTGCCGCGAAATCCCAGGACGCACCGGGGGCGCCGCGGCTTTCCCGGCCTGGGTCTGTTTTACGGAGATGACGAGGAGAGGCCGTCGGGAGGCTGCGCAGGCGCGTCGCGGGGTCGCCGGGGAAGACGCGCGGCAGAGCGAGACACAGAGGAGCCGGGACGGAAACATAGAGTCAGAGGCTGGAAACCGCGGGGCAGCGACGGGAGACGGAGACGGGATGAGAGGCGGAGACCGGGCGGGAAACTGGGAAACGGAGCGAGAGACCTGGTTTCGGGGGGACGGAGACGGGAGACCGGAAACAGCGGCGGGGCCGACCCCGGAAACAGGCCCGTGGTGCGGTGCAATGCGGCCTTTCTTCCCCTGCAGGCCGGTGTCACGGTCCCCGCGTTCCCTCCGGTTCCGTCCGTCCCCCCAAAGTGCGTCGTCCTCGGAGACGAAGCGAAAAGCAGAATTCAAAAAAAAAAGTACCTAATGACATTCACTAAAAGTCAATAAGGACGATAATTGGCTGATTAACGGAGACGCCCGTGGGATACGCTTACGGGTCCTGCTCGGGTCGATCATCCATAAAAGTGAGATAATCGACCCCGGTCCGCCAAGTCTGTCCCGATACGGATATCGGTTTAATGTGGTGAAATAGGTTAGATGTTGTTGTCTCTGGTTTTGCTCCTCTGGTTAGCAGTACGCGGAGGTCGTCGCAAAAAACTTCGTCACCACCAAGGGAAAACAGGGGCCCAAGCCAAACGGCGGCGTTGAGGGGTAGAGAGAGACTAGCAGTGTCTGTCCAGCTTAGGAAGGGCTGGGAAATGTGTTCATTACGCGACGAGGCAGCTTTTTAGAAAGTGACTGAACTTGCTTCAACATTTACATGCTTACTCATCTCCAAAAGTGACCCTGAGGGGGTGGAAACCCCACGTCACATAAGCTGTTCTTGTAAATCTCCTTCACCTCTCCCGGGTGCATTTGTAGTCAATGCTTTTGGGAAGGTGAACTCTCCCAAACAGGGAGGCATCGCTGCCCTTGCTGGAACAGCAGTGGTGACACCATGTTTGGCACGACAGTCCCTCAAGTATCCCACTGGCATCATATTACGTTACAGCTACATAGGTAAGCGACTGAAGAGGAGCCTGATGGCCACTGTCATTAAGGAAAAACATCTCTGCTTTGCAGGTGAGATCTTCCTTTCACTTTTGGTAGATTTTATGCGGTGTTGTCCTTTGTTCAGCTCGATTGCGTCTTCCTGGGTTGGCCTCATAGCTCTGCATCCCTCGTAAGCTCCACATTTACCCTGTGAAACCCCGGTGAAGGTCTCGCGCTCCTCTCAGGAGCCTCGAGTCAACCACCAGGTCCCTAAATCCTAAAGGTAAGCTCTACTCTTCCTTTCAAATGACCAGGGCCGACGATGGGTCACTTTTCAGGCATCTCCATAGCACCTCTGCCTTCCACGTGCCATTCCCAAGCATCCCCACAGTGTCCGTGTCCACGATGTGAGCCCTGGGAGTCTCCCCTTCTTCTCTGCGTGACTGCACCCCCTGTTCACTCTCCTCTTTTTCCAGGTGTTGCCACCCTGGCTTCTGGACTCATTGCCCATCTCGTCCCTCCGGCTCCCGACGCGCTTGGTGCTGGCTGTTGGAGAAGGAGGTGTCCGAGCCCCTTGTCACCAGTCGGCTCCCCTGCAATGCCCCCAGCAGCCTGGACCTCTGCTCACGGGCTGACCCCTCACAGTACGTCAATAGGTAGTTTTAACTAGTTGGGTTAAGTCCTGAAATTCTCTCCAGGGCTGACCCTCTGCCGCACCCACTTTCTACCGTGTGCAGAATTATTCAGGGTGCAGCAGACTCCAGCTCTCCCTCTACCTCGATGGCCAGCGTGAAGCCGTAGGCGCAGCCGCTTCCTTCCGTGCTTCTCCGTCCGCCTGTGAGTGGAAGATGTGAGTGACAGAGCTTCTTGGGTCGGCTTCAGGATTGAGGCCGACACCGTGCGGAAGCTTCCTTCCCTCGGGGTGGACGGCACATGCTGGGCCGGGCAGAGCAATGAGGCTGCTCATCTGCTGCTCGTGCGGGTGTCCATCCCCGCCTGGGTTCTTGCAAATCTCTCTTTGCAGTACCGGGGATCTGAATCTCGACTCCCCACTCGCGCTACGTACGCTATCTCTCCGGCCCCTTTCAGCTGTTTACGTTTTATTATCATTATTCACGTTTCATTACCTTGTTGTGCACATGTGCATTTGCATGTGGGTGCAGGTGGAACTTAGGGGACAACTTGCAGAAATGGTTTCTCTCCTTCCTTCCCTCCACATGGGTCGCAGGGATCAAGTTGAGGGCCCCGGGCTTGGCAGCAGGTGCCTTTTACGCAGGTTTTTTTTTCTCCATACATCTGAAAATACGGTAGTTTTATAATCTCCGTGGACTTGGTAGGGGTAACAGAATGCATGATTCCCAGGGGTGCCGGGTGACCCTCTTCTGTCAGTCAGTCGGAATACAAAGCTCCGTTCTGAGTTACTTTTTATTCACGAGGAACGTTGGCTGTTAAGTTTGTCCTAACAACCCAGTATTTGTTTATTTACCGCATTGTGCTCTATAGGTTTTCAAAGAACACAATTAAGAAGATGAGACGGAATGTTAAAATCGGGCTGCACTCTGCTGTGAGGATCGATGGACGCGTTCTTCTAAGTCTTTCCTTGAGTCGACGAGTGTGCAACTCTGCAGAGAGCTGTGATGTTGGGTGTGTATTCTCTGAGTGGCCTGTCTCAAGCTTAGCCTGTTAAGCAAGGTTTTTATTAGAGCGTGGACATTTTGCTCAGCTTACACAGTTTTCCAAACAGGGCTGAGAGTCTGATTCCTTTCAGGCCTTAATAAATGTCTTTTCTATGACGCATCTGGAGAGAGTGCGGAAACGACCAGTCTTTCAGATGACCGTTACGTGGTGTTGCCTTCAGTGTTAAAAGTGACCCTTTGTACGAAATTCCCTTTGATAAATACAAGAAGGAGACGCGGAGAATTTAGAATACTGAAAGATTTCATTTTATAGGCACGGAACGTTTTTATTGAAGTGAGTTGATTGTTTCACGTGCCGGGGCCCTGGAAAGACACTGGGTGTTTATTCGTGTCGATGATGGGGGATAGAATGGTCCAAACGTTGAATTTATATTCCTGAATCGGGCTTTGTGGATGTTACTTGTCGCACTTCCATGTCTTAACCGGGTAATGCGGGTTTAATATTATCTAACATGTTTATGTTTTTGATTTTCTGAGTAAGGAAAAAATTTTTTTTCATGGAATTGTTTTTAGACCATACAACATAATGGACTCAGTGAAGTCCTTGACACCTGTAGTACTGACAAAGGTGACCACAGTTGTCCACCATGCAACATATTACGAGTGTCGTGAACCATGTTAGCTACTCTGACTTCTCTGCCAAAAAAAAAAAACGTTCGCAATCCTGAGGGTTTGGGCTTCAGTTTGGAACACTCGCTTGGTATTTTACAATGTGTATTTTTTTTCTTTAAATTTCCATGTTGACTTTGTTCTCTGTGCTTATCCTTCTCTCATCCAGTACATGGCGATTGCAGCCTCCCCACCAGCACCACCGTCGCTTCTTCCCAGCTCCGCACCCCCAACCCCCAGGTCCATTGCTCCGCCGGGGTGTGTCTTCATGTTTCCACGTCTACTTGTCCTTGTTTCCTTTAGAAGAACAGGGAGCTTCAGGGAAAGGTCAGCTGGTAAGTTGCCGTCTGCACGACCGTCCTTCCTCCCCTGCTCGGTCCCTAGCGGGACACATGGGATGTTGGAAGATGACATCTGGATTTTGTTTGTCGTCATCACTCAGAGAGCAACACGGGGAACCAGAACTTAAGTTCGTGTCCCTCCTGTGATTCTTCATAGTTTCACTGTCATAAGCGTAGAATCTTTTTGGCGGGGAGGCTTGAGAGAGGGTCTGTGCCCATAGTCCAGGCTGTTGCGAAACTCACTGTGTAGAGGCCAGGCTGGCCTTGAACTCACAGATGTCAGCCTGCCTCTGCCTCCCAAGAGCGTGGCTCTCCAGGTCTGCGTCACCTAAGAAGGCTTTGAGCAGATGTGGCGGCTACCAGAAAACCGTGAAAGGGTGGCCTGGGGTCACGGATGTAGATTCATTGTCCGAAGCCCCGGCAGGCAGCACCAGGTTCAGTGGGCAGGAACGTAGGGAGACGACAGATTTCAACTCGGTGCATGTCTCACACCATTTTGCTGGGTTTCTCGTACGCTGTTTGCAATGTATTACACTGTCATGGAGCTTTGTCTGGTGTTTTTTTTTTTTTCCTCCGTCTCCCACTGGACTGAAAGCTTCTGGAACACAGGCTTGTGTATTTCTTTACCAGGTTAACGACTGCACAAGTGCGTGGCAAGAAATAAATGCTAAGTGGGTGAACCACTGTCTTACCCCGAGAAGAAATGCCCGGGATGAGTTTTATCCTCCAGGTAAGGAAAGAAAATGCTATAGGATCCTCTGCTTCCTGCTCTACCTTTCTGACCCTAGTCACATCCCAATTATGTCTCCCGTACACTGCGGAGATGGGATATGTTCATTCTGCGTCTGTGTGCAAGACGTAAACGGCCCTGCAGAGATTTGTAATGGACACACTGCACGTGCAGAGCATTTTGTTATTAAAATGGTTTCATCTCTAGGCCCATTCTCTCCGTATCACTCATACTCGGCTGTCACACTGTGGCTGGACCCCTCGCCAGCCTGTAAACCTTATACGGGCTTTTGGCAAAGGCTGACAGTTTGATGAGATATGATTTTTCTCATCTTACCGAATTAGGTTATTTGAGACAGCATCCCTAGATACAAAAATTCCAGTCCTGTACCTCGTAGCCTCCGTGCGTCCTGATAGCAGAGTGGAAACGGAGCGTCATAAATCGGCCTCGAACCCATTTCTGGGCACACAGCTCCACCGTGCGTCCGTCGCGTGGTTCCCGGGGCCACGTCAGTCCATGTGCATCTAGGTTGTTGGCTCGTCTCCTGGGAGGTTCACCTTCCTCCCATGGCTCAGCCATTAGCAATGCTTCCTGCAGCACAAACAGGCCCGTTGAGGGAGTCAAGCGTTCCGTCCTGGGTCTTCTCTGGGGGGACAGTGCAGTGACCTGATACTAAGGTGTCCATAGTCCGTCCCTTCTGCCTCAGTGAGGGATGATGCCGCCTCACTGGGCCTCTTGGTCAACCCTTCTCTGATCCGTGGGTATCCCCGTCCGTCGCCACCAAGCCAGGCAGGGTTGGAATGACTTGCAAGGATCTTGGAAGGCAAATAATAATAATAATAAACAGGTTAGAAAGTTTTCTTCCAAGGTGGAGCCGAGGCAGTTACATAGCACTGGGAATTAATTAGAAACGTAGTCTTCCATCCCGTGTCCGCCCTGTATTATCTGTGCAATGTCAGGTAATGTTTCTGTACCACCCCTTTGCCTTGTTAATGTACAAAGCAAGCAATAGGGTTAGTTAACTCTTAATAGAAAACTCTTAAGTGAAGCAGCATGCACAGGGCCTATACAGGACTGCATCATCTTTTGTAAAGTGTGTAGATCGGGGAAGTCAGCCTCCCGCCCTCTGTATAATTTGATTTAAGAAGACGATGTCTCTCGATAATCAGCCGGTGAAATGTAAGGCTGGGAAAGGTCTGCCCTCCCGACACTGAGCTCTCACTGGGGGACCTGGAGAAACCACTCTGTGCAGAAGGTCAGATTACTGGTCCTGGCTCGAGCAGGCCCCTGGAGCCGTGGTTTACTGGAGAATGTACAAGGAGAGAGCGTCATACGTAAGGACAGTGTCTCTCTCTCTGGGCTGTACAGTTCAGTATTTGGGCCCCATTAACCGTCTTTACCATTTTACTCAAGGTCGAAATTATGACTTCTCCTGCCCACGGCAAAAGGAGTGCCACCAGTCCGTCTGTCCACCCTGGGCTCCCCTCGACGCCCAGCAAGTGGTCCTGACCACCGGGCCGCCTCCCAAGACACCCGGCTGAACCGGTAACCTTTGTTTCTTGCCTATTTATGGAAGGGCAGGGTGTCAGCACCCACAGATACCCACTTGAAAGATATGTGAACGCAGCAAGGCAAGCGAGAAACGAGCCTGCACAATATGTGAGTGCCTCAAACCACTCAAATTAAATATTGAGGCCAGATGGTCCACATTTTAGTTATTTTCATAGTTGAAGGCCCAGGGGAAGGAGTGGGAAGAGTCCCCGTTTGTGGGCACATAGGTGGAAGTCCTTGGTGGATCACATAGCAAATGATTGTGTGTGTGTGGTTTTTTCTTATAATCGTATTTTATTGTCGCTCTCAGTTTCTGGTGCCTCAGAATGCAAAAAAAAACTTATGTGCTCAGCTGACCCTTTACCGAGCTCTCATTCTGTCTCACTTGACGTACAGCCCAGTGTCTCCCTCGTAACGATGATACATGATTTCATGAACGAGAGAAGCAGAATGGAGCTCGACGTGATTGTTGAGCGCTTCCTTCTAAGTGGAGAGAACAGAGTTGGTCAGGGCGAGGAAAAAGCCGCAGCCCCGTCCGTCCCCGGTTTCTTTACCCTCCAGAGGACACCGAGGCCCAGTTTGCTGTGGCTCGTGAAGGTTTGTAAACCCACTTAGTTTTGTCACCACACGCAGCACCGATGGAGGTATTTTGAGATACCTGTTGAGAAGCGTGAACAGTGCCGTTGATACATTGCCCTCATGTTGCATTCTCACTTTTTAGTATATTGCTTTAAATGCAACCATCAGAGGGGAGGCATCCAAATTTAATCTTTGGGGTTTGGCTGGGCCTGGTCCCGGTCGGTTGGGTCTGTGTTGGTGGACTGTGTTTTAACACGTTGTATGTTCTCTTCTTTCACTGAACATGGACCCTACTGTCCTTTTACTTAGGTTTTCAAGTTGGGCTGGGAGGTAGGTAGGGTGGCATATGGCTTCTCATCCTCCCTCACTTGCACTTAGCACCTGTGTCCCCTTCT